>OU898276.1:140857764-141105264 GCA_918026665.1 Diabrotica balteata
TGATAATTTTCGTTTTGTTCTCTTCAGGTATTTAGTCTCTACCCAGTATGTTAAATATTTTTCAAGGATTAATAAGACACACACTTTGTTTTCTTACATTAATTTATATCAAAATAATTTACGTCAGATTTATTCTTCTAGTTAATCCACATTAGTTCAGTATTTAAATTTCTTTTTTTATTTCAGGTATACAACATCAGTCTTATAGAACAGTAGGTTTAGGACAGAGACAATTTTTGGAAACCACATCGTTTTCACATTTAAGGGATCTGGAAATGTACAAAAATAAAAGTGTTCGCCTCGCACAGACTGCAGATGGGTCGCTGAATTCTTATAAACAGGAATCCTCAGGTTAGAGACTTTTCTAGATTCTTTGTCCTTTTCTTATTACTTATGCTTAGGAAACTGAGCACAAACAATTTATATCCAACGTTGTGGCTAGAAAATAAGCTATTTGAACTTTTAACAGGATGGCGTTAGAAATTAGAAATTTTATTGCAAATCGTATTATATTATCCTGTTATTTATTACAATCAGGAATACTTAGGCTCGTAGTTTTTGCAAACGGCAATAATATTAACAGTGAACTACTGTCTTAACTATACGTAATTAAAAATTCCGATGTAAATATTTTTTTAAACATCGTCATCAAAAAAATAGCTAATATTAAATGCAGACTGCATAGCAGAAATATTTGATGCTATGTAGTAGCGCTAGTAATCATCTGCAATGACTTTGTTACCAAATTATTACCAATTCCAATAATTACCAAGAAATGAAACTTAACAAATACATGTCGGTTTATAACGTTCTCCGCAGTTTTTCGACTTCCGTAGTCCTCTTCTGTGTTTGTTTCTCTTAACACTTTGTGTAGCCGTTCTTTCCAACTTGTGCACTATCTGCCACGTTTTCTCTTTTACGTAGCACCTATCGTTTTGTGTCGTTGTTTATCCATTCTTTGTATATGTCTGATCGTGACTAAAAATTCTATCACGTATGTTGCAAATATTCCCATCATTACTTATGCATCGTTTGAGAGAGAATATAAATACTGCTACATACCTGTGCAAGGATTGTTTTTAGAAAGGCGTATACTGAACGTTCATTTCCGTTACAATATTGTCTATCGATCTTTAACTTATTACACTTCGAAATATGTGGGATGTGTCTTGAGGAGACAGTCTGGTATCTCCTATTGTTGTTATGATTAAGTTTATGTTAAGATTATGTTATGTTATGATTAAACTCTAATTCCACAAATTGGTCGCATTGCTCCTGTAGTGATTCTTCCTCAAGTTAAGATGCTCCTTTTCTAACTTGGCTGCACCGTACTAATGGCGACCAAATAGTCAGAAATACGTAGTTATGGTTGTCTTCCATCGATGTACCTATTTTTGTTTTTGTTTTCCTGTTTTGCGAGATATGGCATTATATTCTACTTTTATTATTCACTCACACTAACGTTAGCTATTATTTCTTGTAGCGAACAGCGGAGAATATAGAAAGTGAAGCGAATTTAAAATTTAAAATAAAATACGATATTTAAAAAAGACTAACTGTGACGCGGTACAGTATTATGGAAGACCCTGTATATTTGTGCCTAATTTTAAAATATGAAGCTTACAGCTACTTCCTATTTTTCCATTCCTACCATATTCCATTTTGGTATCTTCTATAATACCAGATATAACGGATTTTGTCACAAAAGTTGATCACCTTGTATAAAAATAACATTTATCAATATTATTTAAATAAATTAATCAAAAGTTAGCAATAGCAATAAATAAATTAGTAAACTCAACTTGTATTTATTATTATCACCCACTTTTTCCAGCGCACTAACAAGAAGGATCATTTTTACCTATAACCCGCTTAAACAATGTATCCGTTTCATCGTTGGTATCTATATCTTATATACTTGATTGATTTCAGACTGCAATTTTTTCGGTCATCTCAGTATTCAACCACCTGAGTTGTAGCATATCGCCAGCAACAATAAAGAAAAAAATGTTTTGGCCAACTTCCTCTCTAATTTAAATTAAGCTCTACATATAGACATAAAAAGGAAGGTCGAACTTTAAGGTTTCTTCTCAAATATCGCCTTACAAAATCGTTTCTCCCTTCTTGATATTCCCATGAAATCCAACCCCTTAAATAGATACAATATTAGGTAAATGTCTGCAAAAAGTTCTAAAAATAGAAATTGATTTATTTCATTTGTCATTAATAAGAAATAAATAAGATGTAACGTCGAGATATTAATAATGTATAATATGGGTGATAAATAAAATAATTGTATAGATTATTTTAGTGTAATGGTGTAAACAGTATGAATTGCGTTATTATCTGCATCATTTTTTTGTGTTTTGGCTTGGACATTTGTCATTCAGCCAGTCTCAATCTAGGGGCATATAGAAACATGAGGAAATAAGTTTATATACGAATAAATTAGTAGAGACTGTAGTAAAATTCATACGTGACGAGATGTGCAACCGTCCAGTATTATGACGTAAACTACACATAATTAAAACTGTCGTATGTACACACTTCCTATCCTTGAATTAAAAGATAGTTTGATTACATATTCAATGAAATTTCTCTTCTCAATTCCATGACTAATGCTAATTCCGTCAATTAACCTAGACCCTGTATGAATAAAAACGCGAGAGATGAGTCACTACCGTAGTTTCTTTTTGGAAGACAATGTTCGAGTACGTGAATACTGTCACAGGGCGAGTTGTATTCTGCTTTATTAATATTAATATAAGACAATGGCTATAAATTACAACCGAAAAGACTTTTGAACAAACAATAAACTTTTGATAAAAATGTTGGTGGCTTTGTTGTGGTATCGATGTCGCATGTCTGACTTAAATCTTAATGGATTTTGTGTCGAAATTGAAAGTGATACATTCAAATTAGGTAATATATTAATCAATCAATCAAAGATTATCGACACTCAACAACATTCCGACAAGCTAACTTTGAGAGTATCTCATCATAATGATACACAATAAAATAGAAACAGTTGCATTTTGTACTGCGACGGAATAATGGCACCATATTATTATAAAGTTAAGAATCAAAATTAATATCCTAAAATTAAATTTTTACCATGCTGATTTTTAGGCTCCCTATTTTACAGTAGGGCAGTGGGTGGCCAAATTATTAGCGAGAGTTAAATGATTTCTTAATTTTCTAGTTTAACTGAATTTTTTTAGCAATTAGTTGGCTTTAGGGTTTTCACTTAATTTTTTTTATAAGAGAGTGTGATATCAATTACAGTTTCTATGCGTCGGAGCTTGCTCTGAATACAAGCTTCTGGATTATTTTTTAAATTTGGGTTATGATGTCATTCTTTAATAAGGATTTCAATCAAGTGCCGCTTTGCGGTGGTAACATCTTTGGCGATCGTCCTTTTGATTGACTCCCACAGGCTCTTATGGGGTTCATGTCAGGGGAGTTTCTAGGTCACGACCAAACTGTAATATTTTCTTCGATCAGGAATGCAGTTTGTGCATGCACTCCCAGCTTTGTGGCACGGTGCAGAATCGTGCATGAAAATGTAATTTGTTTCACCAGGAATCCATTCTTTGAGCTAAGGCAGTGGTCGAGTTTTAAGTACTCGCTTATAGTGGTCCTGTCTCATTGTACCCTCGACGATGTATAAGCGTCTCATACCCTTGGCCGAGATTACAGACGACAACATAACACTAACCGGATGATTAACCCGCTCCATAATACAATCTGGACGGGACTGCTTCCCAGGACGTCGTCTGACGAACACACTTTTGTTCACCAAAATCTGGAATGTTGATTCGTGGGAGAAGTATACCTGTAAAAATGATAATATTCGCTATTCACGAACTACATTCGTTAAAAAAGTTGTACTTATTTCGGTGTTGTTTGGTCCATTGGAGTCTCTTTCTCTTCATGACTTCGGTGAGTCGTGGTATTTTTTAGGCCGGTGACCTAGCAAATTCTCCTTGACCAGTTATCGTCGGACTATTCTTCTGGAAACATTAATTCCTTCATTAGTAATCATTGTAGCTAGATGTGACACACTCTTTTTACGATTTTCGAGAAAAATATACCTGATTTTACGATCAGTATGAGGAGTAGGGATACTTTTCCTGTCACATTTTTCAACACGGGCCGGTTCCTATGTTCCATTTGAATCAATTTTTGTTTCTATTCGATTAACTGTAGACTTTAAAGCACCTGTAGTAGTTGCTATAACTCTCTCTAAAAGTGTAGAGTTTAGTAATAAGTTCTTTATTTCTCTAATTTTTCCTGGAAAGTCTGCAATTTAGCCCATGCTAAAAAAGTAATTTTGACGTTGAACAAATTTTTACATAAAATTGTGTCATTAAATAACTTAATAACAAATATTATTACCTTGTTAAATATATAATTTTAATAGTCGTACCAGAGGATATACCAAATAAAATACAGATATGAACTCCAATTTTTTTTATCAAAAAAACGATTTAGTAAAAAATATGTGTAGTGTTCCGAATAATTTGGCCACCCATGTATATTTGTCTTGCTACTTTCTTCTCATATAGTTAAGGTATTATTCATCTTCAAGTGTTATTATTTGATCATATGTGATCAGTGACTTCCTATTCTACTAATTCGTTGAGAGTTAGTTTCCTTCGTAGTATTTTTGTGTAACTCTTATAACCGATAGATTTACCATCCAGTTTTCAATTTCGTTTTACAGTTTTCAAATCGTTACAAAACACACAAATCTAATTAGTACACTTGGTAAAATCGGTCGTTAAGGAAACATGAAACATTTGGACAATAAAGTTTATTAATGCTATGAGATATACCTATCTACTTATAGACCAAAGAAGTTAGCCAATAAAACGCCTTTTTCGTCACACTCTTTGCTACAGGTATTTAACAATTGATTTTCATAAATTTTGTGATAAAACACAATTTTATTACAAAAGCGTAGACAAGTTTTACAGGAAGTAAAAAAAAGAATACAATGTCTTACGACCCTAAGAACCAGAGTTAGCCATTTTTTATTTCTCGATTTTCCTATTTCAAAAACTGAACTCATAAATTTAGATTTATAAAAGTCGCAATATCTTCGGTTCTAATTAACGAAAATTGATATTTTTTTTTACTTTACGGTACCTCATTGCAAAGATTATAAAAATTCAGTTAGTTAATTTGTGAATTGTTTATTTAAACCGAGTAATTTGTTTTAACATTTTAACGTTAATATTTATTTTGTAAAATTTTACGTTTTTCTTAGTATTAGTTACAGAAAAGGTTATAAAATTATAGGTAACTTAAGTATTTATGTAATGTATTTATAAATATCTTTTATATAAAAACAAAATAATTATATATTAATGATAGTAAGTAATGAGACATTAGGTATCAGTAACTCTGTGATCGTTCATTGACGTAGTGTCTCGTTTTACGTGTTGGTAGGCTATTACATTTTTTACAATAACATCTTCATTCTCAATTTTTGTAAATTCTAGAATCTTGACAAAGGCAAGGATTACCTGTCGAAACGTTGATTTTAGTGTAATAATAAAATCTAGCTTCAAATTAACAGTAATTATTGAACCTAAAACCAAGATATTTTATATACATATTAAACGATATAATATAAATTAAGCAAAACATACAATATTATTTATTTTTTGAACTAAAATAAACTTTGGTGTTAACCACCTCTTTTAATAAATATTATTTGACGATACACTTTTACATATTTGTAATGAACTCTAATAAGTCTAATAATCTGATAAGTTAGTTTCCGGTCCCAATAATTATTTATAGATACAATTTTGAGATAATTATCACTAACAAGGTGGCGCGATAATTAAGTTGATTTGAATATTTATTTCTATCTACTGCTGATTTTACTGTGGACATAATTTTAGTTATGCGAATTTGGCCACTAAAATATAGTAGTTAATATTTCGCTTTCTGATAATACGAAATCTAATCGATAAAAAACTGGTATCTTACCATAATCCTCAACGAACTGCAACCAATTAAAAAAAATACCTGCCCGCCGCAATTGTTGTTCTTTCTGGGCTTCCCAACCGTTTTATTAATCTTTTGATAGAATAATGAACAAAACTCATCTATTGGACAAGCTTGAGGCATTTAGGAAGTTATCTTCTCTTTATACATTCTTGTTATTGATGTGCCTATCCGTTACGAATGTTGGCAATGATAATGGCAATCTTTATCTTATCTGCACCAGCGCAGAAAAGCTGCACAGATGTTGTATTAAACCAGATACTGAGGTTCTTTAACCAAGATGTTCTTCTTCCTGGACCTCGTGTTCCAAATATTTTTCCTTGCAGGATGGCTTGAAGGAAAGCATACCTGTATTGATTTCGCATAATATGTCCGAAGAATTGTAACTTTCGAGATTTGATGGTGGTCAGTACCTCTCGATTCTTATTCATTCTTTTGTGACTCGGCCAGTTCACGGGATCTTAAGAGAGAGAGAACGAGAGAGAGAGAGAGAGAGAGAGAGAGAGAGGAGAGAGAGAGAGAGAGAGAGGGTCAAGAGAGAGGTTGTGACTTTTGAAGAAGGCTCCCATCCGATTGAAGGTGGATCTAGCTTTTAAGATGCGTGCTTTAATCTCCTAGTTGTTGGTCCATTCTTTATTTATTATGATGCCGAGGTTGTTGTAGTGCGTCACTCTTTCTACAGGAGATTGGTTGACGTAGAGTTGACCTTCTGTTATCTTTTTCTTGCTAATTATCATAAACTTTATCTTCTTAACGTTTACATTGAGTCCATATTGTTAAATGTAATACATGATTTTGTTCATAAGAACTTGTAGGTCTTCTAAGTTGTCCGCAAATACTCTGGTGTCATATACATATCGAATGTTGTTTAGCCGGTAACCATTTAGTAGAATAACTTTTCCAGTTTGGGGCAAAGCTTCGATAAATATTCTTTCAGAGTACATATTGAAGATTAAAGGAGACAAAATGCAGCCTTGCCTCACTCCACGCATGATTTTATTAAACTCCACTTAACTGATAAAATACTAGAGACTTATTCTACTCCTACTCATTGCTCACTGAGAAAGTCACTACTGCACTGTTTAGTGAGTTTAATATTAATTTCGTATTGTAGTATTAACTGTGTGTTAATTGTGTATTTTTTTATAAATACTAGCATTTAAATCACTAACTTAAGGCTGTTTTATCGGTACACCAAAACGTAGATAAAGTGTTTTCTCTGTTATTTACCGACAAAATTTCTCGAAATTTGGACATGTTATTCAAAATTATGTTGCCTTTAAACTGATGGTTTTACTTTTTTAATTTTTTTGAAAGTTCTTTTGAAATTTCGGATTATACAGTTTAACATTCTATTATAACCAAACTTTTTACGCCCATCACTTGAAAGAGTTTTTTTTTCTGTAATCGTTGGTTTTTTTTACCTTTTTATGCCCAGTAATAATCGAGAAAAGCGTGTTCAAACTTTGAAGAAAATTGCTAAAAAATACTGAAATCTAATAGTGAAAACGTGTTACTCATCATTGGCATTTAGTTTCACCGTTATCGGCTGCGTGACGTCAAATCTCAGGAACATAGGGTCAGATAGTTTAATTTGAAATCAATTTCAAGCTATACCTGCGAAATTGTTTATTTGTTTGTGACAACAAATTGTATTTTTTTGATAATAATATTTTTATGTTATTTTAAATTTATTATAAATAAACATCATGATGTTTTTTGCAGTCACGTTTCACAAATTTATATTCAATACTATATTTAGCTAAGACATATAAATTAAAAATGTGATAATTATTTTTAAAACATCTACGATAATCAAACAAAAAAGGTATTCCCGGCAAAAGTAATTTGAATGGAGAATAATGCATTTGTTATCATTAAACCACCAGCCGGCCGGCGCCACTTCGAAAACAGCTGTACCCGTCGTCGGCTGGCGTAAGCAGTGAGGAAAAGTAAGTGATACGCCAATTTTAAATCGCAGTGTGTTTTGACTGCTAAAAGAGCCTTAATTGCATTGGTTTAATTGGGCAAATAATTATTTCGATATTAACTTTGAATCCCTCTTTTGGTCAAAACAAGGCATTGAACTATTAAAAAATAATTCTAATAAGATATACCTACAGAGAATTTCGTTATGTGGTTTCATCAATTATTAATAATGGTTTAAAAATATCCCCTGTTTCTGTCTTACAAATTCCTGTCATAAAATGAATCCCATATTTTTAGCATGACTAACGTTATTGATTTCGAAAGATCGCTCTTCAGTTGGACTTCTTCTAAATTTTGAGCTATTACAAGAGAGTGACCACACACTTTATTTTCAACGTATCCCTATAAAAAATATTTTATAGCTGGCTTAAGTAAGTAAGAGTTTTCCACGTATGCCTTTATAAATACAAATATAAATATACCTAAATTTAAATTTAAATGTAAATATCATATATATTTAGTATGAAAAAGCACCATAACAACCATACAAATAGTTTAATTAATAGAATAGTTGTATACCTTAATTGTGACCTACAATTTACTGCTTTAGTAACAAAGAAACGTGTAACAGACACCAGAAAGGAAAGAAACCAGGATTAAAACTTTAGGGATCAAAAGACTAATAATAGTAGCAGAATGAAAGTTACTACGACTTATTAAAGCGAATCTCGTTTAGAAGGTTTATGAGAAGGAAGGGCTGAAATGACAGATTTAAACCATGACGTATGGAATGTCACATTTTACTAAAAGATATGCAAATATTAATAATAAACTAATTATCCTTGAGAATTTTGCAATACACGGGAAAATGCACGGGTAAATCTATTTAACCTTTTAAAAAATACATTGACCCAATCGTTGCAAAATTCTTGTTTCGGATTCCTGTTCGAGTTAACAATATCTGAATCTGAATCATATCGTCTAATGACTTCTTGTGTAAGATTTACAAAATGATATGTAGACAATCCTTAAAGTTTATTGAACTCTTTAATTCCTAATTTCCAAACCAAACTCAGGGCTATAAATACGCCTTTGACAAGACCTAACTGTTAAGAAAATCTTGTAAGAACAAAGTTAATTACGATCAATCACATAAAGAAATTTCCAAAAAACACGGTCCATGAAATTTGGGTGTTGTTTTAATAAGAAATCAGTGACGTTTTAATAATACTTATAAACGAAATGTACGGTGATTCTTATAGACCTGGATCTGGCAGAGATATTTGATATGGTTTGAAAGTTGGATAAATTTGACAAACACTAAACAAAATAATATATTGAAAATTCACTAAAATTTAGAAATATAATTAAAAACACAACAAATAATATAAGAAAAATCATAAAAAGCTAAACAAGCAAGAAAAATACTAATATAAATAGGAGTAGAAGCACTATAAATAAGAGAAACACTATTTAGTATTCAGGTTATGGTACAGAGATGCAGAGATGTCGGACATCCAGTATGTGTTTTATTGACTTTGAGAAGGCCTTTGATCGAGTAAAACATACTGAAATGATAACCATTCTTCAGCAGGTAGGTATTGATGATAAAGACCTACACATAATTAAAAATCTGTACTGGCATCAACGTGCAAACATCAGGATTGGCCGGGACACTTCTGAAGAGCTTCAAATACGAAGAGAAGTAAGGTAGGGCTGTATTTTGTCCCCGCTACTATTTAACATAATATTCTGAGTTCGTTTTCAATGAAGCAGTGGATAATGTTCAATGTGGTATAAAAATGAATGGCGTCAATATTAATAATTTGAGATATGCGGATGACACAGTGTTAACTGCAAGCAATTACGAAGAACTTCAATATCTAATTAATAGGATTACCACAACATGTGATGAATATGGCCTTAAGCTAAACACCGCAAAACAAAGGTGATGGTCGTCAGTAAAACGCCAATACAACCGGAAGTGGTAACAGCTTATGGTGAAAAACTGGAGAGAACTAATAGTATCACTTACCTTGGTTCTAATCTAAATGAGAACTGGGACATAAGCAAAGAAATTAGAATACGGATAGAGAAGGCCAGAGCTACATTTTTTAAGATGAAAAAACTGTTATGTGGAAACAATATTACTTTAAGTCTGAAAATTAAATTAGTGAGATGTTATGTGTTCTCTAGTTGTACAACATCTAGTTGAAAGTATGAATGAGATATGTAATAACTACGACATAAGGTTGAACGCCAAAAAAACCAAATATATGACCTTCAGTGAGAATCCAATTCATGACACCAGTATCACAATAAACGGTACCCAACTTGAAAAAGTAAGCGAATACAAATACTTGGGAACCCTCATTAATGAAACAGGTGACCAAAATCACGAGATAAAAAGACGTATTGAAATTGCCAGGTCTACCTTTATAAAAATGAAAAAATTATTTTGTAATCGTGATATTAGCATTCATCTACGAACTAGAATGTTAAAATGCTATGTATTCAGTACTTTGCTTTACGGTGTTGAGACATGGACTCTTAAACAGAGGAATATTAAAAATCTTGAAAGCTTTGAGATGTGGTGCTACCGCCGCATACTAAGAATAAGTTGGGTGGATAGAATTACAAATGAAGAGGTAATACGTAGAATAAATAACGATCCAGAAGTTATTATGAATATAAAAAAGAGAAAACTTGAATACTTAGGCCACCTGATGAGAGGACAAAAGTACACGTTCCTACAAAATGTAATGCAAGGAAAGATCCAAGGACGCAGATATTCAGGCCGTAGAAGAATATCCTGAATGAGAAATTTGAGAGAGTGGTTTGGCTGTACCACTAACGAATTATTCAAAACAGCAGTTAATAAAATTAGAATCGCCATAATGATATCCAATCTCCGATAGGAGAGGCACTCAAAGAAGAAGAATGTGTTCTCTACGCTTTTGTATGGTGTCGAAGGATGGACTTTGACGGATACACTTCTCAAGAAACTGGAAGCCGTTGAAATCTGGGTGTATCGGAGAATCCTACGAATAAGTTGGGTGGATAGAGTTCGTAACGAAGTTGTTTTGTAACGAAAAGTTACGGAAGTCGTCAAAACAGTTAAAAATCGCAACCTTGAATATTTTGGCCATGTTATGCGCCACCCAGAGAGATATAATATACTCCATTTAATAATACAAGGCAAGGTAGACGGAAGAAGAGGGCCAGGTCGAAGAAGAACGTCATAACTTAGAAACCTAAGAGATTGGTTTAACAGGTCCTCTGCATCTCTCTTACGAGCTGCCTCAATAAAATTACTATAGCCAATTTGATAGTCAATGCTCGATAATCGAGCATGGCACATGAAGAAGTAAACATATAATTGTTAAAGTGCTTGTCGGCTCTCCAAACTTTGGTTATTGCTTCGTTAGACCAATTCTGACACAATTTCTCTCTTTGACTTTGTTTGGTTCTGGGGCGTGTTTCCTCTACTATTCCCAAAACATTTCAACCGTCTGACAGGAAAATCGAAAACGTCAGACAAGCAAATTAGTAGAAAAACATGAAAACACAATTGTCTGATGATAAATATAGGTCATTCAACCCGTCTGACTTAAATATGTCGGAAAAACTATCGAAAATATTATAAACATCGAAAAATGTCTTATCTGGGACATATAGTAAACGAAAGTCAATATAAAATATTACAACTGATGGAAGAAAAGTTAAGGAAGAAAACAAGTTTCTTGGTTAAAAAACATTCGTGAATGGACTCAGATATCAAATGCAGGACAATTATTCCATATTGCAGAAGAACGAGAAGCCTTCGCAATGGTGATCGCTAATGTCGGATAATTCAGATATGGCACGCGAACAAGAAGAAGAAACGAGATAACATAAAAACGAAGAAGACATAATCGGAAACTCCAAACTCCAGATACTTTATGAAGATGAAAACACATTACTCTACGTCTAGGCGAACCGAATAAGATGAACGAACCGTGTACTAAGATCGAGTGATGAAAGACTAATCAATACAACATTTTGGGAAAGGCACGATGGTAGGTTAGTTGCCCCTATCCCAAATGTAAGGATTTCGTAACAACTGATCTATGCAAAATAGGAGTACAACGGAGAGTTTTCTTCTTCTTCTTAACCTTGTGTCATCCATGATTGGGCATAGGCCTCTCCCAACTCTTTTCATCGGTCTCTATCCTGAGCAACATATTTCCAATTTGTTCCGGCTATTCTTTTAATATCATCAACCCATCTCATCCTTGGTCTTCCTCTTGGTCGTTTACTTTCGTAAGGTCTCCAATGTTGTGTTGTAGTATTCCAACGTTGGTCTTTCTGTCTAGCAGTGTGGCCCGCGAAGCTCCATTAAAGTTTGGCAATTTTTGTTGTTATGCCCTCGACTTTTGTTTTGGATCTTACCCAGTCGTTCCTCTTTTTATCTGACAGTTGTATACCTAACATTGCTCTTTCCATTGTTCTTTTTGTTGTGGCTAGTTTATTTATGTTTGCCTTGGTTAGGGTCCAGGTTTGACATCCATATGTCAAGATAGGAAGAATGCATTGGTTGAACACTTTGCTCCTCAAGTATTGGGGTATTTTGCGGTTCTTAAGTATCCAACTAAGTTTTCCAAATCCTGCCCATGCTAGTCTTGCTCTTCTAGTAATTGCCGCACTTTGGTTCTCTTTGTCAAGTCTCAGGATTTGGCCTAGGTAGATATATTCCTGGATTTGTTCTATCTCACTGCCGTTTATAGTTATATGTCTGTGGTCATCTGTGTTTGTCATTATTTTTGTTTTTTTTCATATTCATTTTTAGGCCGACGTATTGGGAGGTGGTTGCTAGTTCCCCAACATAATTTGCAGTTCCTCGAATGTGCTCGCTATAATCACTATGTCGTCAGCGAATCTGAGGTGGTTTAACTTGTTGCCATTAACTTTAATGCCATAGTTTGCCAATTTGTAGTTTTAAAGACGTCTTCTAAGGCTAGGTTGAAAAGCTTTGACGATATTACGTCTCCTTGTTTCACTTCTCTCTTAATGGGGATGGGATTTGTATTGTCGTCTAGTTGTACTATCATAGTTGCATTTTCATATATATTATGTATTAGTTGCCTATATCTCGAATCTATTCTACAATTATTAATAGCTTGTTTTATGGCCCACATCCCGATACTATCAAACGCCTTTTCATAGTCGACGAAGGCCAGAAATACGGGTAGTTGGCCTTGGTATCTGTCTTCTCTATCAATGTTCTAATTGTCAGCAGATGGTCTGATGTACTATGTTCTTTGCGGAAGCCAGCCTGTTTAACCGGTTGGTAATTATTCATTTCGTAAGTTAACCGGTTTTTAATAATTCTCATAAATAGTTTGTCTACTTGACTAAGCAACGATATAGGTCTATAATTCTACTAGAATTACTCTAGAATCTACTAATTACTAGACTCTCGTTCCAGTCTTTAGGGATCTGGCTATTATGGAGACATCTATTAAATAGCTCTGTTAGTACAGAGATTGTTAATGTCTTGCTTGTTTTCAAGAGCTCGACAATTATACCGTCGTGTCTGGAGCTTTATTATTTTTTTAGTTCTTTTAAAGCTCTTTCTATTTCGTATCCTTTTATATTTGGTAGTACTTCTGATCCCACGTTTTTTATTTTTATTTTTACGTTCTCCTTTGTTGTTTCATTAGGCTTGCCTTGCGAGCTGTACAAGGATGTGTAGAAGTCTTCGACAATATTTGTTATTTTATATTTGTCCTTCTCTACCTTATTGTTGGCGTCTTTAATTTTGATGATTTTTTGAACTCCCAGTGCGGGTCTTAGACATTTTAAACCTCTGTTGTTTTCAATGACTCGCTCTATTAAGTTCTCGTTCCATTTTTGTATGTCGCGTTTTAGTTCTTTTCTAATTGTTTTATTAAGTTCTTTATATTCTTGAGTATGGCGTTTGTTTTGCGCTAGTAGTTGTCTTCTCTCCGTCATTAGCTGTTTAGTTTCATTGCTTATTTTGCCTTCTTTAGTCCTGGTTTTCTTTGCGACCTGTAATCCTGCTGCGACAAGGTTTTTATTTAGGTTTTTATTATTCTCGTCTTTTTATTAATCTCCTCAGAGTTTTAACGGAGAGTTTTAAGGCCGATAATAATGATGATGAGGAACAATATAATCTCTAATATTATGAGATTGCTTCTCTGTATGTTTTAACGTATTGATTCGTGTACATATTCACTAATGTTTATCAAACTATAAAAGCAAGGACTCTTTAAATCTCTAGACAAATAATTAGTATTAAAATTTACTATAAATAATTTAATTAACTACAAATTAATTCATTATGAATTAACTATTTTTTTGCCACATTTTTCGTGTGTACTACCAAAACATATTAAAGTTCATACTTCACAATTTTTATTCTTGAGAAAGCTTTATAGTCGTAGCAAATAAATTTGTTGAGAAGTCGCTGATAGAGCCATGGATTTGGTAATATAATTTTACTAAACCAACTTCATACATTCAATTTTTCTATTACTACCTTCGGATCAGCGTCCCAACTACCGAGTAAAACGAGATTCGGCTGGCGAAAGAGACTGTCACATCTCCATCTCTCCCCCATTCACGGGGGCTAATTACGGTAGTGTCAGCAGCACTCCCTCAGAGACTGTGGTCAAATGTCGCCTTCGCCCGTGCAACTTTAGCTCGAACTTAACATTGCAATTAATAAGCTTTCTGTCCTTGTCAAAGATCACATAACGAAACTTATTGTATTTCGGCAGGAACTTTAAGAGGATTTGCTTTGTACGGAAAGTTTGTTGATTTATAAGGCAAAACCTGCTTAGGAATGAATTACCGAAGTTGTTTCGACGTCGTGTTGAAAGAGAATGATTCTTAAATATGCCAAAATAAGAGCCTGTATTGATTCAAATATTTTGAATTCAAAATTGCTTTATTAAAAAGAGTTATCTTCTGAATATTAAGAAACTTCCCTTTGGCTTCTTTTTATTTTTTTCATTTGGTTTTGATATCGACTAGATTTGCAGTTTTGTTTTTGGCAGTTTTCAGTATTTTTTATCGGTTGGTTGTATTCTTTTAAACAGCTTATTGTCTTACCATGTCAAAAACGTTTCCGTTGTCGATGAAATCCTCCCCAATTTCGTGTAATTAATAGTAATGATACGGTAATAAAATATGTAACAGCTAATATCGATTATTTCTTTTGTAAATATTCATTTAACAATTCTGCTTATTAAACCTGTTGTCTAAATGTCATCTTAACAATACTTTTTAATCTGAAAACTAAAAAATAAATGTTTTAAGCATCCAATGAAGTTTTAATAATGTTTTGTTTAATATTGTTTATTCTTAAAGTGATAATTTACAGTATAAAAATAATATCCCCCTCCAGCACCCCCTCGAAAATTTTAATGACCCCCTTTGTTATTTAAAAGGGGTGCTGGAGGTGGATAATATTTTTATAGTGTAAATTGTCAATTTAAGAATAAAAATCGACCTGTTTCAGTTTTTTTTTCACATAGTACATATTAACGCTAAAAATGAATTTATTCCATACATATGGTCCGCATGGTGTAAATATACGCAAATCTTTATTTGATGTAGAGTACCTATTATAAACCAAAAAAATAAACCTTTTTCGTCTCCACTGTATAGTCAGGTTTGATAGTTGAAATGTGTAGTATAAGATATTACAAAATTATTATCATCTAGGGATTCATTAATTTTTTATTGGAACTATTTTTAAATAAACAATCAAAACGTCATACTCATTATTTTGCTCATAACTTAAAAACTTGTCGAGTTAGAGATTTGACGTCAACAGATATTAATTTCACAGTAGAAATATACACAAAATGAGTTATGCTAAATTAAAATATTTATTGCAAAATGAACAAAAAAATCGCTGATTTTGAATATTATTAATAACTGTTTCATTATTTATTAAAATTTGTTTAAACGTACCTAAACTTGATGGGTTTATCGTGTTTGAATAGTATGCAAAAGATGGGCCAGAATAGTTTTTGCAAAATTTAATTTGTTTATAAGATTTTTCGAAAAATGAGCTAATTTCTAAGGCTGGTCCAAATAATTTGCCTGAATGAAGCTTAATAATCTGGGTTTAATCCCCTCGTTAAAACGTAAATATAACAATAACCTATGGAAAAAAGGTTAAACAATTTACATTTATGTACACAAAATGATTTAATAATAAATAGTACTATTTAAGCTTATAAACATTTACAATGACTCTGTAGAATTTAGTTTAAATTAAATAGCTAAAAAATATTTGGAAAGCTGGTTAAAAACACAACTTAAAAAAGGTCCTGCTACCCTTGTAAACCAAGACAGCCTCTTTTCTTTAAATCACTGTTACGGTAATTAACAACATTCGGAGTTCAACAAGTTGAGAAGTCAAAGTTTTTAACAAAATTATTAGCAAACAATGGTGGCGACGCTCTACTACAAGCACTGCATAAACTTTTACTTCTTGTCTGGAAAAATGACACCATGCCCTGTGAATGGTCTCAAGGTATGATATGCCCATTACATAAAAAAATCGATCAGCTCCAGTGTGACAACTACAAAAGTATACAGTTAATAACTGCTTACAAAATACTAACAAATATTCTCTACGAAAGGCTACAAGTTTACACAGTTGGCATAGTTGGAAAATACCAGGCCGGATTTACTCCAGAAACTTCAACAACTAACCAGATTCATTAAATAAGACAGATCCTCAAGAAAACATTGGAATTTAACATTGAAACCCATCACCTATTCGTAGACTTCAAGGTCGCATACGATAGTGTCAAGAGAACAGTACTATACCAATCCATGCGTGAGTTTGATATACCAGAAAAACTTATCGGATTAATGAGAATGACAATGTCTAATTTAAAAGCCAGCGTTAGGATACAGGGAGAAAATTCTCGATTCTTTGAGATAAAGGATGGACTCAGACAAGGGGATGCCTGGCTGGCCTCCTATTAAACATTGCCTTGCAAAAGGCAGTTCGAGACTCATGAATTAGAGATGGCGGTACTAGTTACAATGGATCAATACAAATCTTAGCATACACTGATTACATTGACATAATAGGGCCTAGCAAGCGAGATGTAGAACAATATTTCCTAGAATTGGAAACGCGGCGAAAGAGGTCGGTCTAGTCATCAACCCTGATAAAACCAAGTACATGTTGGTTACTAAGGATCTTATTGCAAATGAGGAACGGAAAACAGTATTTGGAAGTCATATCTTTGAATGTGTTGACAGCTTCACATACCTTGGCTCGCTATACTACAAATAAAACAAGCGTAGAAATTAAAAGACGAATAAAACTTACAAATAGGGCATACTGTGGACTCCAAAAACAATTCCATTCAAGAAATATTCACAGAAGAACTAAAATTATTATATACAAAACACTGCTGAGGCCGGTCCGTATATACGGGGGTATATACATGGACTCTAATGCAGAAGGATGAAAGACTTCTGGTAATATTCGAGCGTAGGATACTCCGCAAAATATTTGGAGCTATAAACGATCAAGGGCAGTGAAGCAAAAGATTTAATTTCGAATTATACCAACTCTTTAATAAACCAGATGTAACGGTCATTAAAGCACAGCGACATAGATTGACCGGACACATAATACGAATGCCTTACAACATGATTGCTAAAAAGCTAACGACAGGAACATCTATAGGAAGAAGAAGCAAAGACCGACCACGAACTAGGTGGTTAGATGGAGTGGAGACCAACTTAGGAATACTAGAGATCAGAAGATGGCGCCAGAATCCGAACAGAATGGCGTGTAATCTTTTTATTCTCCTTTTTATTTTTTTTTATTTTTAGGAGAAATGTAATTAGGGAAGTTGACCTTATATATAAATAATGGCAAAAGGAATGATGATGATTACAAATTTAAATTAACTTTAATAAATCCTATTTAATATAAAATATCTTTCAAATTTGAGCTTAAGTAATGACACTCCTTCATAGTTTATGTATTCAGATTGAGATAATCTATGGAATCGTTTTAAACAATTAAAAATGAAACTTCGTGGGCATATATTATCACAATTCCGACTGAACCGATAATAACTAGGTCAGATAAGAAACAAATCAATTAATTATTAATTTTGAAATGAAAACTAATTCTACCTAATTGCTTTTGACCACAACTTGATATTTTATATTGTTTCCGAGATATTCATCGATAAGATCTCTTAACAGTTTTAGAAAAAGTAGTTTGCGTTTTTTATTTGCCACTCTGCGGTGAGGTAAGATTAGTAATGTCGTTGACAATTTGGTATTTGTTTTTAAAATCCAAATGTAGAAAACGAATGATAAAAAAAAATAAATTTCTGGACAAAATTACAAAAGAACTGAAAAGTAAGTTTATAATTGCATTTCAGATTTATTTGTGTGTTTAAGCCACAATAATGGACCAGTTTCATTTCTTTGGATATACACAAGGAATTTAGTTGGCTGTATACCATATATCACAATTTTTTTAATAAAAATCCTTTATAAAAGGTATATAATTTAAAAAAACCCAATTGGGCTATATCACAAAACATTTTCGGAATCCATATTCCATCATCAGTGTCTAGGTATACATGTATTAGCCACTAAATATGTGGGTAAAATCCCGTTAAGAATTGTTGCTTTCATCAACTCCTCGTATACACACCTTCTCAGGACCAGCAACTTCATGTGAAGTCATACGTCACCATGTTATCAAATCCACTGGTAACTTCGTAAGCACTCGTAAGCATCTAGAGGTCACAGTAAACAGTGCATTTAAACAATTAGGGTTTATAACTAGAAACACTTCTCAATTTTCATGTTTTGTTTGACCAATTATTTTTAATAGTCTCATTCGCTCCAGATTAGGATATGCAATAGTTGTATGGGAACCTTACTATCAAACATCTATAGACAAGCTTGATCGTGTTCAGCATAAATTTGGTAAACACTATCATTACCGTAGTGCTTTTCATAACCTCTCTGTCCCATACAGTTATAATATGATAGCTGATCACTTGAAAATGGTTTCTATGAATCAGAATCAGATGAATCAGATGAAGATTATTTTTGCCTAATATTCCTTTACAAAATTGCTAACAATTTGATAAATTGTCCTGAACTTTTAAATCGATTAGGTCTTAACACTCTTCATGGAACTAGGCATACTTCGTTCTTTCATCTACCATTTCATCAATTTAATTATGAATACTTCAAGCCTCTTACTTATATGGTGAGACTATATAATAGGTACCAAAGTGATGTGGACTTATTTTTCCAGTCCTTAGAACAATTTAAAAATGTGATAAAGAGACTGCTATTTGTGTGATATTAGTTTGTATTCAAGTTAATTATTAGTTTTTGTTAAACTTTACTAATTATTTTCCAATGTTATGCTTACTTTGTAAAATTATATATATATATTATATTTTGTTCCAATGTAAATGGTGTATCCGGTAATAAATAAATAAATAAATAAAACTTTAACATCATAATATTTACTACCATATAATATAAACTAAATTTAAACAAACAATTTTTAACGGTATTTTTACCCACATATTTAGTGGCTTATACATGTATACCTAGACACTGATGATGGAATATGTATTCCGAAAACGTTTTGTGATATAGCTCGATTGGGTTTTTTAAATTATGTACCTTTTATTAAGAATTTTTAATATAATTTTTTTGGATATCTCAAGGTCTTCTAAAAGGTTCATAAGTCTAAAATTTTTATATGGGATGTAAAATTTTACTGTGCTTGGTAGGAGAAAAGGAATGGTTCTTAAATTTAATGGAATGTTTAAAGTTTGATTTATCTGTGTTATTGAAATGTTCTTTAATTCTTTGAGCCAGGGTTCTCATTGTTCTCCCCACATAAGTCATGTTACAATCACCACGAGACAATTTGTAAATACCACTTTTATTTGATTAATCAATTTTGTCAGTAGTTTTGCTAAAAATGGATTAATGCTGTGGTTGATTTTAAAGGAGATTTTAAGTTACTGGTTTTATTACAAAGTTACTCTTGATATTTTTTCTGAAGTTGGTCCTAAATAAGGCAAGGATCTATAAATGGATGTAGTGGTGGGTGAGTTTTCCATATTCAAAACTTGGTTTAGTCTCTTTTTGGAGGAAAGAAAGAAAGAAAAAGAGGAGGAGGAAAACCATTGTTGGTTGCTATTTGTTTAATAATTGACATTTCTTTATTGTAGTTTTCTTGGGACATAGGGATGTTAAGAAGTCTATGGACATAACATTGAATAGCTGCTATCATTGTTTAAATATGACTGCTATCTTATGTTGAAACTTATGATTAGATGATGTAGGTATCGTACGATCAGTTTGAGTAGTTTTTCTAAAAATTGAACATTTTAATATAGATCAAGAAGAAAAGGAAGAATTTTTTTAATGAATAATCTATAAAGAGTCGGTCATCTATAAAGACTAAAAATATCATCTACATATCTATATCATAGGGTTATTTGTGGTTGGAAATGAACAAAAGTATTTTCAAGATAGTCCAGAAAAATATCTGCAAGTAGGGGAGATAGTTTACTTCCCATTGATATACCTTCTGGTTGTCTATAAATTTTATTGTTAAAGATCAGTTTTGGGAAAAGCAGAATTGAGTAAAGAGGTAATTTGTGAACATCTATTGGGGTTAATGGTTTTTGCGAGTAAAAGATTATTGATGATTGAAATTCTGTCAAATCTGAGAACATTAGTGAAAAGATTTGTTACATCAAAAGAGACCATATAAATATTGTAGTACTTATTTGGAAGAGTAATTACAGTAGTGGAAGTAGAGGATACATTTTGAAAATTTAATCTTATGTGTTGGTGACAGTATATTGGGGAGTGTGTAGTAGATCTTGGAGAAGAGTGTTGATAAATTTTGCTAGTGAAGTTAGTGGAGTATTGACAAAACTAACTACAGGTCTTAGTGGAACATTCACTTTTTGAATTTTTGGGAGACCATATAGTCTTGGCATCAAAGGATTGCTCAAAATTAAAGTTCCCCCAGTGCAACAGAGCAAAAACGGATGCAAAGCAGTCCCTACATCTGTTTCTAATTTGCCAGCTTTATCGGCCACGTGACCTAAATGTTTTCTCTGTCACCCTGGGGGAACGCGGCTATATGGCAGCAGTCAGTTTATTTGTATTATATGTCTATGGTTTTGACCATAGACATAAAATACAAGATATACTGATCGTTGCAATACCAGCCTGTTCCCCCAGTGCTACAGAAAAAAGTAATTTGCCAGAGTGATCGACTACGTGACCTAAATAAGAAGGTCATGTGGCCGACAAACCCGGTCCATTAGACAGAGATGCAGGGACTGCTTTACGTCAGTTTTCTCTGTCGCTCTAGAGGAACGCGACTGTATTGCAACAGTCAGTCTGTCTTGTATGATATGTCTGTGTTTCTGACACCCACACCATAACCAAATTTTTAATGTGTTTTTTGTGGAGTCCAGTGTCCACCCGTTTTTGAGTTTTTTCCAAAGTAATATTTTAACATATAGAAATAGCTTAAAGAAAAATTGTGGATTTTTCCACCAAAATCTCTCCCAAATAGTGGCACTTTTTAAAAACTTGACGTAAGTAAAACATTGTAAACTTTAAATTAGTTATTGATATTAGTGTTTACGCATACATTGTGTGGATATACAAACAGTCCAAACAAAAACTAAATATAAAACTAAAGGATAACATCAAATAATAACTAGATGTAAAGAAAAAACCAGAATACTTATCACTCTTATTTTTTAAGGAGACATGCAGCACAAGTGTTGACATCAAATATCCAATTAAATGAAGATAATAATGTTAACATTGAGGAAATCAGTAAAGTAATAAATAAGTTAAACAATAGAAAGTTATCAGGATCTGATAAAATAGCCAATAAATTGCTAAAATATGTATATGAGTATGGTACTATATATGTGAGTACAAAAATCTTTGAACGTCGTAAAAACTCAAGTAGCTGTGGAAAAAGTTTAGCAGAATAGTAAAATTATCTCTAGATAAATCACCAATAAGATAAAGAAACATTAAGCGACCTAAAACTGCAACACAATCGGTTGTGGCTGTTTAGAAGGTATCTACGATGGATCACAATATCTAGGAAGAAGAAGAAAACCTGGAAGAAGAATGGGATATGGTAAAAGGAACAGCCAAACCAGCAATGATTCTTGAGAAAGACGAAATTAAAAAACTAGATCGAAACAAATAATCCAGAATAGTTCATTTCCCAGCTAAACTATATAAAGAAAGTGGCTACGATACCATAATGACACTATAACAGCTCATAAAAAAAATTTGGACACCTAAATTACTCCCCAGTGATTGAAATATTGGGATACTTTGCACCATACCCAAAAAAAGGAATATCTTCGAATGCTCTAACCATAGAGGAAATACGCTTTTAAATGAAGTCTATAAAATATTTTTCACATTACTATGACTCCATATCTGACCATATGCAGAACGAATACTAGGAAAATACCAGGCTGGTTTCAGAGGTGGTAAATCAAAAACTCATCAAAAATTCTTTAACTCTGAGACGAATTTTAGAAAAAACACTGGAATATGGCATAGATAATCACATATTTATAAGCCACAAAGTAGCCTACGACTCTGTAAACAGAAGTGAAATGTTCAAAGCAATAAAAGAGCTCATTTGTAATACCAAATCAGTTAGTGAATTTTACAATACTAACTCAACTTAACTTAACAAAAGTTAAATGTAGACAAATCCAGGGGAACTGTCGGAACCTTTTAAAACAAGGGAGACCCTCTCTCCTGTATATTACTGTTCAATCTGACTCTGGACAAAGTACTACGTATGTCACAAATCACAACCACCATTTCAATACATAACAAATGCAGATAGTGCAAATCCTTGCCGATACTGACAATATTGCTGGGAGAACGGAAAACGCTGTATGAGAGGCGTATGTACCACTTAAAGAATCGGCTACAAAAATGGGTTGGCGATGGATAGAGACGACTGGAAAAAAATTATTAAGGTTGCTAGGATCCACGCATGATTGTAAAAACAGAATGATTATGATAACGATGGATCAAACACTTAGACTTATAAAGAATATTAAAGAATCGGACTGTGAAGAATTATGAAGAATGAAGAGAGATAACTAATTGTTATATATTTATATAGTTCTAATTTATTTGTCTTTATTCTAATTTATTGTCTATATTCTAATTTATTAAAACTCACGATAACTAATTACGAATTTATTAAAGTCTTTATTAATCCTAATTTATATTACAAATAATAATTTATGTTTCGTTACATTTAAATATCGCGGTTCCCGAGCTTCTTATGACTGACCCTTCAATAAAATTTCGTTCTTATATAAAGAACCGTAAGACCGCCTAGACCTGACCTGACCCTTGGCGAAAATACTGGAATGATCTCGTATTTTGGTGAAGGCGCTCGACTCGTTTTTCAACTGTTTGAAAAGCCTCGAGACGTGGATTATTCATAAAATTAGGGTCTAGAGGTTTCTGTAAACAACTTCGAATTTACTAGAACAGAAAACAGAATTAGTCATAATATATTGATAGTTATAAACGCCATAATTATCGTAACATTGCCCCCCTCTTAAAAGATGGTTCCTCCTGGAACCTTGTCGGGACTGGAACTGAAACGGTATGCTGGTATCGGCAACTGGACCCTCTTTTACAACTTCCAGTTTTATAAAAATGACAAGGGACGGTTTTCTCTCCGCACCAGTAACTATGCGGATTGCAACAGACTAACACCTGGACTTCGGTGTCTCTAAAGATCTCCTCCACCATACTTCGAATAACCCTCCAATCTAATTGGTGGCACTCTAACTTTGGCATGGCTAACTTTTGCACGTCGGACTCTAGTACGTGCTCTCTCAACTGAAGTAAGGCTTCCCATACATCTCGGTAGGTAGGTTGGTCACGGGCAGTGTCTTTTGTTACCAGGTAGAAAAGGTAACGTGATGCATCTTGAAGTTTCAAGGTTTTACCAGGAGCTGGCACTTGGCATTGAAGTTCTGCAACTCGACCAAACTTCCTTCGAAAGACGGATGCCAACCCTGGTGCATCTTGATACTGGCCGGGATGGTAAGGGCCAGTGAGTAGTCATCGGGAAGCGCGAGTAGATCTTGCCTTTCTTCAGTGGTAACACCATGTCTTGCTTTACCGGTACCTCCATAGGCACCCATGAATTCCTCAAACGTGAGGTCAGACACATCTTGGACTTGGTTTACTTCCACTTCTTCATCTACGTCGTGGTCACCCTCGAAAGACGCCAACCGGTTATGGTGTACTATCATCGGCTTTCCTCTCGGGATCTTGCTTATTCGGTAAATAACATCATTGATCTTCTCCATAATGAGGTATGGACCTTCCCAAAACTGCTGCAATTTGGGAGAACAACCTTTTCGCTTTTTGGGGTTATAAAGCCAGACTTTATCGTTCTTCTTAAAACACCCCTTTTCGGCTTGTGTATCGTACCGTTTCTTCATTCGGTCACTAGCGATTTGGAGATGGGAACGGACCAACTCGTGTACATCGTCCATTCTTCTTCGTAATTCGATCACATAATCTTCACCTGCTACATCTTCTCCAGGTCGACACCCAAACTCTAGATCACAAGGTAGTCGCATCTCGCGTCCGAATAGGACTCTGGCTGGTGTCTGACCTGTTGATTCATTAACAGCAGATCTGTAGGCCATTGTGAAGAACGGAAGATATTGGTCCCAGTCTCGCTGATGATCGGACACCATCTTTGTCAAATACTTGCCAACTGTTCTATTCATTCGTTCTACCATACCATCCGATTGCGGATGATAAGCCGTAGTTCTTGTTTTCTTCATACCTAGTCTATCACATATTCCTTGGAATAAATCGCTTTCGAAGTTCCTGCCTTGGTCACTATGGATCTCCAAAGGCACTCCAAATCGGCTGATATATTCTTGGATCAACTTATCTGCAACGGTGGCCGCCTTCTGGTCTGGAAGTGCGTAAATCTCGACCCACTTAGTGAAGTAATCCATTACTACCAACATGTACTTGCCTCCATTATCACTTTCTGGAAACGGCCCAGCAATGTCCAAAGCTATTCTTTCAAACGGGCTTCCAACATTATATTGTCTCATAGGAGCTCTCCTTTTTCGATAAGGCCCGTTACTCGTAGCACAAATAGTACATTTCTTACACCAGTCTTTTACATCGTCGGAACTGTTCATCCAATAAAACCGTTCCCGAATTCGCTGAAGGGTCTTCTTCACACCAAAATGCCCTCCTGATGGACTGTCGTGTAACTGACGAAGTACTTCGGCTATTCTGCTCTTTGGAATCACCAACTGTCTTCTCTTCTCTGAACCGTCATCATTTTCCAGGACTCGTTTGAGCAAGCCATCTTCCATGATAAATGAGTCCCACTGGGCCCAATACGTCTTAACTATTGAGCCTAGGTTCGATATTTCTTGCCAAGGTGGTCGACGGTTTTCTTCTTTCCATTTTCGGATTTTCTGTATAACTGGATCTCTCTCTTGTTCTTCCCTGATCTTGGTAGGCGTCCAGTCGTCGTGGACCACCGTCGTTCTTAGCACTGCTGCTTCCTTGGATTCCGTTTTGTTGCAGTGAGAACACTCTGCTGGGCATGGCCTTCTGGAAAGAGAATCAGCGTTTCGGTGGCTAACTCCGGCCCGGTGCTCAATCTTAAAATCATATTCTTGGAGTCGTTCGATCCACCTGGCTATCTGACCCTCTGGATTCTTAAACTGCATCAACCACTTAAGGGCGGCATGGTCGGTTCGGATTAAAAACTTCCTTCCATAGAGGTATTGATAGAAGTGCTCTACTGATTTCACTACTGCCAGAAGTTCTCTTCTCGTGACGCAATAATTCCGCTCAGGTTTTGAGAGAACTTTACTGAAATATCCAAGGACTCTTTCCTGTCCTCCCTGAATCTGAGACAGCACTCCTCCAATTCCCACATTACTTGCATCTGTATCTAAGATGAACTCTCCTTCTGGCAGTGGATACCCTAAAATCGGTGCTGTGATTAAATGCTTTTTTAAGGTCTCAAAGGCATTTTGGCAGTCTACATCCCAGCGGTATTCTCTTGCTTCCTCTGTAAGTCGCGTTAATGGTTTAGCGATATCTGCAAACTTCTTAATAAACCTCCGGTAATAGTCATAATATATTGATAGTTATAAACGCCATAATTATCGTAACATAATCCATACAACTACTGTACTTCATCTTCTATTCTAATTCGAGATTCTTCTTGTTGTTGGGTTCAATTGATTGTAGATATCTTTATACCGAGTTTGTACAAGATATCGATGTTAATCTTGTTAGATCATATTTCTTACCCATACTTTCGCACATTATTGCATGTCTGTATTTTATTATTATCTTAGTTGCTCAGATACATTCATCTTTTTTTTTATAAATATTAATCTTACTTTTCAAATAAAATATTAATACCGCTGCAGTAAAAAAGGCAACGTTCTGCTTTTGGTAACTATTGTCTATCTTTTGTTTATAAAAAAATAATCATTAGTGTTAAAAAGTAAACTATAATCCTAATATAATACCTCTACAAATTAGATTTTACGTGGAAAAACGATAACATTTCTTACCTGCCACTTTTTGGTACTCTTTTAGAATTCTTTGTAAAAATATCAAGGTCAGCTTATTTTAGAAACGCATAAACTAATGATTTGATGACTTGATTGTCACTGTCTGTCCAAGAAAAAACAAAGAAACGTTAATTTTATTATTTCATAAATTATACCTGTAAATAAAACGTATGTACGAAAGTAGTATTAACACGCCATAGGTTCAAGCGGGAGATGTTGAAGAATGTGACCGAATACTGGAAGGAAGAAGTTAAATGTTTCTATCTGATTTGTTAAGAGTACATAATAAGGATCAACAAAATGCTACAACAACAAAAAATATTATTTGCAGGAAGAATGAATCAGTTTGTAGCTCATTATCTTTTCATATTATCCACTCGTTTTCATGTATTCTAGTTTTTTCTTGAATCTTATCTACAGTGGACGGTCGGTTTAGTTATCATCGATTTTTTTAAATCATTCAATATCGACTTTAGGCACAGGCTTCTCCTCTGTATGTATCGTTGTATATCATTAAGAACAGAAAGATATACGGGATCCACAGTTTGACGTTAATTTCAAACTCAGTGTAACGGCGCTACATCAACCTCGCTTCTACTATCCGTGGTGCGTTTGGTCTCATCCACAATTCGGCTACAGTCTCCTTATTCCATTTTTCAGACTACCTGTCTTCTTTGTCTCTTTCATTCTTCCGCACAAAATTTTGATCTGATGTTTCTCCTGTGACATTATTTCCATATGTCCAACAGACACCAGTCTTGTCGACTTTGTGTCGTCCCCTTTTATCAACTCTTAAAGTTTAGAATAACTTCCAATTTCTATCGTCTTTCTCTGAAATGCAGTAGGTTTCGGCAATGCTGGCAAAACTGTTTTGTACGACATAAATTTAGTTTCTCTGGATAGAAATGTAAACTTTTTTAGTTTAGTTATCAACGTACAATATTTATTTTAAAAATCTAGAATTCTTAGAAAACCTATTATCCCTTTCGAATCTATGCTTTAAGCTGGTCATAAATTTGCATCTTATTCTGTCTATCTTGCCAATTTTACAGAAATATCTGAGTGAGCAATATCTAGTTAGAGATTAGAGAAAATTAACACCTCAAAGACAAAATTTGCTGCACACCCAAATATTGGAGTATTGTATGTATAATATATATATATATATATATTATATAATATATATATATATATATCTAATATATATATAAATATTTTCTTATGTGATAATAATTGGTTTACCAATGTCTAACTCTGTGCAAAAAGAAACAAGTTTACTACCAATGAAAGACTACATTTTTTACGTGTAGAACGTAATAAATTAAATAATATGAAAAACTTCATTTGTGCAAAAGGAAATAAGTGGACTTGTTACCTCCTTTACAGTATTTGAATTCACAAACACTGCCTGGATGTCATGTTTCCAGTTAGTAACAGTACATTTTTGTTTGGTAATGGTATCTTTTGTCCGTCCTTATTTAAGACACTACTACTCTGGCAACCCTGTCCTCAATGACATGTGCATAGATTAATTCAACCTTGGTGGTAGTGTGCTATGGACATGTGCTTGGTGCAATGCAAAGGTTACGTCTTGTTGGAGGTTACTTTTGTTCTTAAGTCTTACTTCCTCAGATCGTCAATGATGTAATAAATGTAGAGGAAATCAACCCCAAGAAAAAGTTAAAAAGAGAGGCTCAAAAGGTGATACTAGAGAAGAAAGAAAAAAAGAAAGTTATCCCGAAATCAAGGATTAGCGTATTTTATGGAGCAAGGTATGAAAGTTTCTGGGCCGAATTTAGCTACCACTGCCTTCTTGCAGAAAAATTACACTTTCACTTGGAAATTGGGAAAATTTCACTTGAAAATCAAAAAAATATTTTCACTGCCTATTGGAATTTAAAGACACGTTACCGAAGGGCAGCCTATCTGTGCGATCTCTTAAGTAAAGATGATAATTTGAACCAGGGTTGAACGACGCGACAAAATACGCCTAAGAACCACCCCAGATGAACGAGGCAAGCACATCTTTGGAAATAAAATATCCACAGACAGAATGGCTTTGGTGCATTAGCACCTTGCATCTTTTCCAGCATATATTACTGTCGTAAAGAGACTACTAAAAAATATTTTGCCACCTCACTACACGCCGGAGGAAGTTTACAGTAAATATAAACAAGAATAAAAATAAAAATCCTAAAAGGGTACTTCTCATACACGTGACGAAATTAAAATAAAATTTTTATACGCTCAAGCTATCGAGAAGGAATTGTTTCTGGAAAATAGGAAGAATCATCACATGAAAGTTTTATTAACTTATGCAATGAAGTTGGCAGACAAGCAACAGAGTCAGAATAACCCAAACTTTACTTCAATTGCATTTAATTTACAAGCTTGCTTGGGGAACTTCACTTGTGCAAACATCAAGGGCCTTCTGTAAACGACAATTATGAACATTTAAACTGACCATGCACAATATAAAAACAGGAGTCGCTTCATGTTTTCTGTGGTATGAGAATATGACAAAAAGAGGAGGAAACGAGATTGCTTCTTGTGTGTTCCATGGACTCCACCAAATAGAAAAAAATATTTCACATGTCGTTTTGTATAGCGACTCATGCACAGGTCAAAAACCTGTTAAAAACATAATTATCATTTATAAAAAAAACAGGCTTACCAACAACCACGGCCACTATCATTGGAAAAAAAAGAGACATTTTGTCAGTATTTCTGCCGGTGTATCATAAATTTTATCAAGATCTACCAGCCCAAGGTGTTTTGCTCGATCCTTTAATAAGTGACGAAGAGGACTAGCATTTTTTTATCTACCATTTTTTATAATAATACATACACGTTAGATATACCTTTTTATTAATAAAGTTTTTGTAATAAATTTTATGTATTTTTGTGCCTTGAAGCTGCTAAAAAAAGAAATAGTACCTGAGTCTGTGTAATCGGTAACAAGTAAGGAAAATATTGTGCATTTTGTAACAAGTCAAGAAATTTGACTAAATTGAAAGTTCGGCTACAAAATTTTTTTAAAGTTCAATAATAACCACTATTTTCTATCGTTTTCTAAAAAAAATGTGAAAAAAAAATAATCGAAAAAAACCAAGAATCGTTTTCTTTCGTTTCCTCAAAACCAAGTAATTTGACATGTTACCTTTTGCACTGAGGCCGTCCATATAATTTAGTCAGTTATCTCGCATACTACTTTAAAACTTAATATGCCAAAAAGCCAAAAATGCGAGGTGATTGTTGCTGCTCTGGAGCATTCTCCCAACATATCAGCTGCAATTTTAGTTTTGACTACATTCTGTGGAAATTAAAAACTCTCATTATTGCTACTATGAGAAACATGTGTAACTCTGCAGTTTATCAATTTTTATTGAATAGTGAGCTATATATCAAAAATAAATATCTTAATGACAAAATCTCACAGATCTCACGAAATTTTATAGTAATAGTAATTTTTGTATTTTTTGTATTGCCGAAAACGTATATCATAACCAGGAATATTCACAACACCTTTCCCACCTTCCCAACACCCCACATTTGACCAAATCACCCTCCCCCCATTCTAAAGTTTTTAATACATATTGTAGTATTAATTTATAAATGGTTTATTTGTAGTCTATTTCTGTTTTCAATACATATAATAAAGAACTCCAATATATTAGAATTTTTTTCTTAATTGAAGTTATCCAGTTTTTTATTTGTGGTTCTGCCGTTTTCGGTAGCTGACTACTTTCATACTGGCTATTTTGAGAAGTCACCGCATAATGCTTTTTGCTAAATTTAATACAAATATTGAATAAAGTTCAAAACTTATGAGAGAAATATATAAAGACGGCGGGATGTTCTCGCAGTAAGTACTGTGTTTAAAATTCCTTGTTGCTTTTATCACATGTCTTTAACTCTACTGAAGTATCTTTTGTCTTATATTTCTGACATACAAAAATAAAACTAATGTTTGATAGCGATTAAGCTCTCTAACACAACATAACTCTTTGAAACGATTCTCTGAATAACTTTAGTGTCCAATTTAACTATAATTTATTTTTAAATCAACTAATCTTGAAAGGTATCCGGATTTTGCTAATTTATACTTTCGGCACAACCTCGATTGGGTGTCCCATAGTGAGACTGTGTGTGGTTCCACTAACCAATTTCTTGGTTTATCACTTAATGCTATAGAATTACGGGAATTAGTCATCTGGTATAGGTAGCGCCATAAATCTTTGATGTTTAGGAATATATTTACCGGTTATACCACTAAAAAAGACGCCGGTGTCATTTTTGGGTGAAATGGTGATAAAAGTATAAGATTCCTCAGGTGAAATATTTGTAGAAACAAATATCTTAATTTATGGAATAAAAAGAAGTTCAATAGATTTTTTCGGGATTTGGGATAGTCTATTAATACAATTATTGCGAGATACTTTACACTATCTTCGTTATATATCTTAATGTTGTAGCCTTTTTTATTATTTTAATGGAAATTTCAATGAAAAAATATTATGGAAATTACGTTAATAGCTATTAGATATTTATTGCAAAAGAGGTAAATTGTCTAATGAGCCCAATACTTTTTGCGTAAATTGCATAAAATAGTTTTTCTACGTCCGCGCAAAACCAAAACATGTTTTATTTAAGTGGCACTAAGTATCAGTAACACTCAGATGGGATTAAGAAAAGGCTGGCTACAAGGGAGGCTCTGTTTCCAATGAACGTTCTCTCACAGAGATGCTTAGACATGAACCAAGAAATTTACGCCTGCTTTATTGATTTCGAAAAGGCCTTTGACAAAATACAACATGAACCACTAAGACAAGTTCTAATAAAGAAAAATATAGACAACCGAGATATTCGAATTATATGCAATCTATATTGGCAGAGTCCGGCAGGGATGTATCTTATCGCCACTTTTATTTAATCTGTATAGTGAAGCTATCTGTGAACAAGCACTCGAGGAAGAAGATCTTGGTCTGATAATAAATGGTGAGACAATCAACAAAATAAGGTGTGCTGACGATACAGTTCTCCTAACGGGAACGCTAGTAGAACTACAACATCTCGTTCAAAGTCTCAATATATACTGTAACAGTTACGGCTTGAAAATTAATTTGAAAAAAACTAAATTTATGGTAATCACAAATCAAAGAACATCAGAGCTAATCTTGTAATAGACAATACAACGATTGAGCGTGTGCCCTGTTATAAATATCTAGGTGCTTGGATCACAGACGATACTGATCAAATAAAAGAGATTAGATGTAGAATAGAAATCGCTAGATCAGTCTTTAATAGAATGCGCAAACTCTTTTGCAATCGTGATATCAATATAAAGTTACGAATACGAATGCTGCGGTGTTATGTCTTTTCTACCCTGTTATATGGAGTTGAGGCTTGGACACTAAAACAGTTGACCGTAAAAAACATCGAAGCTTTCGAGATGTGGTGCTATAGGCGCATTCTCAGAATATCATGGATGGACCGCGTCACTAACACGCAAGTACTCCAAACTTTAGACAAAAGATGCGAAATTCTAAATGAGATAAAAACTAAAAAGATGGAATACTTGGGGCACATTGTGAGAGGTGAAAAGTACGAACTTTTAAGAAACATCATGCTGGGCAAAATTAAGGGCAAAAGAAGTGTGGGAAGAAGAAAAAAATCGTGGCTTCGTAATCTACGTGAATGGTTCGGGTGTAGTTCGATTGAACTTTTTAGGCGCGCTGCTAACAAAGTCGCAGTGGCCATGATGATTTCCAATCTCCACTAGGAGTGGCAGGAGAAGAGGAAGAAGAAGTATGGGAAATAAAAATCCTAATTTATTAGCAAATATGTAATAATTGAATACGCATTAAAAAAGCCAGAGCCGCCTTCTATAAATTAAAGAAAATTCTAATTAATAGAGATTACGTTAAACCTTAAAATCAGATTAATACGCTGCTACATATTCTCCATACTGTTGTATGGTATGGAGAGCTGGACCCTTACAGAGACATTAATAAAAAAATTAGAGGCCTTTGAGATGTGGATTTATCGACGAGTATTGCGGATAAGTTTGATTTCGTTAGTTTTTTTGTCCATTCTGGATACTCTGCAGCTTCTTCTCCAGTAGTCCATCTCTCTGGCGTTTATTTTATTTCTGCTGCTTTTGTTTAAGACCCAATTTTCTGCTCCATATGTTAGAATGCTGCGAATCAGCGTGTTATAAATTCTTATTTTGTTCATGAATGTGTTGCTTGTGTGAGTCTATTTCAAATTGGTAAAGAAATAATAAATAAGACTTACTCACAAGCGAATAAGTCTTATTTATTATTTCTTTACCTATTTCTTATTTTGTTATTTTTTGTTATGTGTCTGTCCCATAGGATTGGATTCAGTTGTCTTATAGAGTTTCTGGTTTGACCCACTCGATTTTTAATTTCTTCTTCTGTAGTACCTTTATTTGATATAATGAACCCAGGTATTTAAATTTATTGATCCCCTTTATTTCAAGCCCGTTATCCAGTTCCAGGTTTTTTGTTGGTTCTTGTGTTATGTTCAGATATTCTATTTTGTTAATGTTTATTTCCAGGCCATTTATATTATATTATTCTTCTAGTTTTCGAACCATATAACTTAGATCTTCTTCGTCTTGTGCTATTATGACCTGATCGTCGGCGAAACTGAGGGTATACAGATGGTCGTTCCTTATGGGTACTCTCATTCCCTCGCATTTTCTTTTCAATGTCTTTAGGTCGTATTGAAGAAATATTTTAAAGAGTATTGGTGAAGTCGAACAGCCATGTAGGAGATCTTTCGTGGTTTTAAATGGTTTTCCAAACTTGTTACCTACCTTGACTGTAACATTATTATGTGTGTACATGGACTTCACTACATGGATCTTCTACTCCTATTTGTTGCATGGCTTCCACATTCGTTGTCTGGGCACAGAGTCGTATGCCTTTTTTAGGTCAATAAAGGCTAGATGGACTGGTCTGTTCTTTGTCATTTTCTTCTTTTTTAGCTGTTGTGTAGTGTACGCAACAGTGGTTAATACATGATTTCCCAGCTGTAAAACGTACCTGGTCGTCCTCTATTTTAGTTTGGATTTATTTTTCTATTTTTTCCTTTATTATTTTTCCATATAAACTTCCTATAGATGGTAAAATGCTTAAGCCTCTGTAATTCTCACATTTTCTTTTATCCCCTTTCTTGAAAATAGAGATAATATGGGCTGTCGACCATTCTTCAGGTTGTTGTTCGGTATCCAAGGCTCTCTGAAACATGGTATGTATCATACGGAACAATTTTTCAGAGCCGTATTTAATTAGCTCGGGTACTATTCCTCTGGGGCCTGCAGACTTATTATTTTTTATTTGTTTTATGTTTTTTTTGGCTTCTTCCAATGATAAATTTAGTTGTTCCTTTGTATTTGTTGTTTGTTGTTCTTTTTCCATGAATTTTGTTCGCTTTTCCACCAGGAGTTCTTGGTAGTAATCATTTCATTGTTTTTCGCTTATGAAAACACAGTGTTTTTCCTGTGTGTTTTCTTTCAGACTCTTTATCACTTTCCACGATTCTGAGTTCTTTTGTACCTCCTATGTATTGTTCGATGTTCATACATGTTGATTCCCAGTTTTCATTTTTATCTTTTGTTATTAATCTTTTTAGCTCTCTGTTCTTCTCTTTGTATCTTTTCAGGTCCACTTGTTTGTTTGAGCTTAACCATTTATGGTATAACTGTTTCTTCTGCTTAATACATTCTTCCTTGCTTTCTGATAGACGTTGTCGATATCTATTTGTTCTTCTCTCTTCGCAACCTAAGGCTTCCGCTGCTGCTCCCTTTATGCAGGATTTTATATGTTCATATATTTCGTCTATGTTCTCAAAATTAAACTTCTTCAGTTTTTGGTCTAACCTTCGCTCGTACAAGTCTTTCACGGATTCTTCCCTTAGCAAGTGTAGTTTGTACTTCGTTTCGGCCTGCGTTTGAGTTTCATTTACCACTGTTCTTTTTGATTGATTTGTGGTTTTTCAAGGGAATCGCATGTTTGCTATCAGTAATTTGTGGTCAGAACCACATTCCGCTCCCCTTTTAACTCCTCACATCTGTAACTCTGATCGATGTTTCGATTTTCATTATAAAGTAGTTAATTATAGCTCGAAGGTTTCGTGTTTTTTTGGTCCAGGTGAACTTGTGGATATCCTTGTGGCGGTAGAATCCGTTTGTAATTTTCAGTCTGTTTATTTCGAATATTTCGATTATTTTTTCTCCATTTCCATTTGTCGCTTCTTCTCCATATGTTCCTAGTGTTTGACTTTTTTGTTGTTTTCCTGTTCAACCGTTCAGATCCCCTGTCAAAATAAGTTCTTGGTCTTGTTTGACCTTTTCAATTTGATCCTGTAGGGCTTTCATGAACTGTTCTTTTTCTGTTTCAGGTCTATCATCTGTTGGTCCGTAAACTCCAAAGACTATTATCCTTCTTCCCCATAGTTCCAACTCCATTTTTATAATTCCATTTTTATAAAACTTTTAAAATGTTTTATAAAAAGTAAAACGTTTTGCTCAATACTTCAATACTTTTGACTTTTTTGGCCAAAACCCTACAGTGTTCCACTACACGAATACCTACTATTAGTTCCATGTAGCTTTTAATATCAATATTTCTCTGTTTTCCATTTGTGTAAGATTTACAATTTTTATCAAAACATAACTTTTTTAAACAATGATACCTTATTTTATCTTATTTCGTTGATCTTTTTAGACACCAAATTTAAATACGCCATTTAATGTTCCATTACCACGACTTCTGCTAGCGTCCGCGTCCGAACAAATTGCCGTTCATCAATATCGAATATTTTTTCAACGCTATAGCTATTAAATCTTTAAATTTAGTAATTGTTATTAATTATTTATTGATGTTTTTAGAACTCAGTTGCTTTATCCAAATCATAGTAGGTATGAGCGTGTCTTTTGAGGCATTTACGTTTGCGTTCACAATTTGCGAGCCAAGCAAATTAATTACATTTACAAAAATGTATTTTGTAGTAATTTTGTAGTATGGTATGTAATAAACACGAATAATAATATAAAACAATTTCACAGAAAATGAATTGTGGAAAATATGGCTTCCTAGACATCGAAAAAATTCGTAATTAAAGAATGCAATGAAACTGTAAGTTTTTTACTTTTTGACTAGTTTTACGTTATATATATATATATATATATATATATATATATATATATTATATATATATATATATATGGTAAAATCTTAAATATTGAGGAAATCTGCAAGAAAGACTCTAATGAGTATCAATTGTTTCGCCGAAAGTTTTCGCCAAAATTAATTTGGCTTCTTTAGGCTGAAAGAGAATAAATTATAATTACCTACCATATATTATCTATTAAAAAACACTATTGATCTTACCGTAACTTAGAATTGTAGAGTTAGAATGTTAAAAAACTGAGCTATCAACAATATAGTGGTGTTTTTTGTTAGTATGTACAAAAAAAGTTGTTAGGGCTGATCTACAAGCCACATTAAGTTTAATGTTGTTATTATTATTACCAAAGCTATTTTCAACACTTTTCAGAATCCTTGTTAGCCCCGGAGTGATATCTCTGAAATATGGTAATGAAAAATATTTGTTGATAGGAGTATCCGAGACTGGTTCCCACTTAAGATATCATGATCAGCATTTTTAATCGCGAAGGAAGGTATAGTACCTTCGTTGTGGATAGTGTTAAACAAAATCTTATTCACTAATGGTGTTGGATAAGCGTTTGAAATGAAAAGTTTCTGTAGGATTTGTAGGTTTTTTGTATGAAAAGATGGATCTGATAGTTTTATTACTCTATTTCTCATCTGTTTGATTAAGTTGACTTTGGTAGATAAATATATATATATATATATATATATATATATATTCGAATATATATATATATATATATATATAATATAATATATATATATATATTCGATCTTTACATATCCTTCTATTTCACATCTATAAAGCTAGTTTCAAATAAATGTTAAACAATATCAACCATACTCCGATATCATTTGGTGCATTTTCACACATTTCTTAGTTGTAAATTCAGTAAAAAAACTTTTTTTATTTAACATATAGAGCAACAATATTTACCAGTTTAAGATACTATAATCCAGAAAACATCTGAATCTAAACCTTTATATGCGTAAAATAAATTTCAACGTTACGTTATTCTGGGAAATGATACAACAGCAAAACATTACTTGAAACTAATGCCGATCTGTCACGGGCTCTATACTTTTCACCCTCCATCCAACACAAAAACTCGATGAGAAGAATGTGAGATTCTTCGTCCTTTTTTACAAAATCAACTTTTAATTTTATAGAGATTACTGATTTTCACGCACCATCTTTACTGAACTGCTCTGTCAGATTACACAAAACGCTTGTTAAAATAATGTTTCATTGTTATACTTTTATTTAAAATCTCATGTTTTTGGATAGATTTTATCTTTGGCGGAACCATTCCACCAAGTTTTATCAAAAACTGTTAAAAACTCACATATTACAAAGTTCAAAAAGTAACTTAAAAAGTACTTACATATCTAACTTTTGGTTTGTAAAATATAACAAAATGCAATAGAAAAATAAATTATTAAAAATTTATAAAATATTGACCTGATTATTAATATTTTTATATTTGATTCAAAAGTCTTTAACCCACCATTAAAATACAAATAAAGTGAAATACAAAAAGAGGAATAACGAAACTACAGAAATACAAATAAAGAACAATACAAGCAAATGAAGAAACTAGTAGAAACGCAGATTAATGAAGATAAAAAACGCTGGATGGGTGAAAATTGCAAAGAAATAGAAGAAATTAATATGAAACACAGACCACACATAACCTACATAAGATAAATTACGGATAATACACGAAAGAGAATACCACAAGTTATAAGGAACTCCAATCAATATCTCCAACTATCAGAAGAAAAAGAGCCACAAATTAGGCAGAAATACATCAAGGACTTGTTTACAGATAATAGGGACGAAATAAATGAAACGTTACTAACTAATAAAAATAAAAAATTCTAATATCAGAGGTGAAACAGGCAATTAAAAACTCAATAAGTGGTAAAGTGCCAGGTCCTGATGAAATTACAGTAGAAATATTAAAAATCCTAAAGGCCAAAAATATTGAATGACTAACTAAATTATTAAATAAAATATACCACGACGATCAAATTCCTGATGATGGTTAAAATCGAATAAAATGAATACCGATTAATTAGCTCATGTAGCACATTTCAAAAATACTAGTCAAAGTTATTCAATAGCGTATATTATAAAAAAATGTGAAGAACAATAATTAGACAACACCAGTTAGTATTTAGAGGTGGAGTGGAGAACAAGAGAGGCATTGACAGCAATGACGGTACTTATTGCGAAAATGCGGGAATGTATTAAAAGCGTATATATATATAAATAAATATATATATATATATTAGTATATAATATATATATTATATATATATAATATATATATATGTTATAAGATTTATAAAAGCGTTTGATAGAGTTATCATGGTAAACTCATACATGCATTAAAATACATAGATCTAGATCCGGTCGTACGGCTGAAAGGTAGAGAGACAAACCAAGTAGAAATTCAAGAGAAGTCAATTAGGAAGTGTGGTGTGGCCACAATTATTTAAATGTATACTCCCAACTAATATTTCAGGACGAAATATGGCGAAAAGAACTGAAGGTGTATGGATTGGAGGGAGCATCATTAATACAAGATTTGCAGACAATACTGTAATATGGCAGAAAATATAGAAGATTTATAAATTATTATAGAAATCATAGAAAGCAAAAATATGGGACTAACAATGAATAGATAAAACCAAATACATGGCGATCTCGAAAACCCCTGTTGACAACATAAATCTGACATTGGGGGTAAACCATTGTAGAGGGTCGCCAAGTATATATACCTCGGAGCAATTATAAACTCACAGTTAGATCAAGATGAGGAGATAAAGGTCAGAATTGAAACATGTTGAAAAGGATGTATAAAATACAAGTCAATGTTAACAAATAAGAAATTGAGTAAGGTTACCAGATTAAGGTTCGTCGAATGTTATGTATGGTCGCAACTGCTATACGGGATAGAAGCTTTGACTCCCTTGGATAGCCGAATCTGTAAAAAATTGAATGCATTCGAAATGTGGTTATGTAGGCGTATTCTTAACACTCTTTGGACTGTAAAAGTTTTAAACGAAGAAGTGTTAAGACGAATTGGGCATATCGGAAAAAGCTTAGAAACAAAATTAAAATATGAAAAACATCGTATCTGGGCAACATACTTCGAAATGATAAATACTTTTTTCACGTCATCATGAAAGAAGAGGGTAAAGGCAAAAAAAAGACTTGGATAAAGCTTGAAAAAAAGCAATGCCGGATATAGTACTCTTACATTTAGTCTGTATGATACACCGTTTTCTAGAAAAATCGATTTGAAATTTTGTTAAGCAGGAAAATCTTGTAGCAATGCTTGTTCCTTTGTAAAATAAAAGGATATAAATTTTAGTTGTGAAAACTTTAAACGGTTAATTTCTAAATTATCTTAAACTTTCCGGTTAAAGTGACATTTTGATGTGCTGCTACATTACTATGTCGCTCTATTTCATTATTTTTTGGGAACACTGAACTTGTTTCTCTTAATCGGGAAATTTTTCAGTCGTATCTACTTTACTGCTTGAGCATTACATCTCCATTTTCGCAATAAACTAAATTGTATTAAGCATATTCCTCATAGGGTAAAAACCATTTTTGTTGAAAATGAAATTATTGTGTTTGAATGCCACAAGGTAAAAACTAAAAGAGAAACTTTACGAACTGACAAAAGTTTGACAGTGAAAGACTTAGGGTTATAGTTCTATTTACATTTGAAAGCCTACTAGTGCAAAAAATATTAATTTCACTTTCATGACGAAAAAACGAGCAATTTTCAAATCGATTTTTCTCGAAAACGATATATCCTACCGACTTAAAGTAAGAGTACCTTTTAGTACTAGAATATCTGAAAATTTAATAATCTATTATCACAAATGCTTAAAAGTTAAGGAATAAAAAGTTTATGCGTTAAAATTCCCGTTGACCTACCCAAAACGGACGCCTATTAACAATACTAGAAATTAGCAATTATTGGAATCGATTCAACTCTGGAGGATAAATAATAATCGTACCAGTTTTTATTTTTCTCTAAATAGAAGCATTCTGGACGGTATTAAAAAAAACTGATTACAGACAGTCATCTTCAAAGAGCTTTAGCTCCCTTAGATCAGGTAGGGTCGTGTTGCTTTAACCGATCGGTTTTTTACTTTTTTGGGATTTTATTCTTTTTTGTGTTTGTTGACAGGCCTATTTGTTTTGTATGTGATTTGTTCCTTATTCGTATGTTTGCCTGTTGCTTTGGTTCAGCTCATGATGTTTATGTCTGTATATTCTGCGAATTGGATTGATTTATTGACAAGTGTGTGTTGTTTTTACCCATCTGACCCTTTTTTAATACGTATTCCAGTGCTAAATTAAACAGTGTTGGTGCTAGTCCATCACCCTATTTTAATCCTTGTGTTATTTGAAATGGATATGTGGCCTCAAGTTGTAATGTAACTGAGCCGCACTGTGTCCGTCTTCGTCATTCGGATGAGTCTAACTAGTTTGGACGGTATTTCAAATGCACTTAATATTTTGTATAAATGTGCCCTGTTTATTGAGTCATATGTTTGTTTGGAAATCTACGAATATATTACAGATATCTATGTCATATTCTAGGCTTTGCTTAAAATTTAAAAGAGTATGTAATGTAGAAGTCATAAATACATGGCAACAAATCGGAAACAGGAATGGAACGAATAATATTAGCAGAATTGCAGAAGGTACTAGAATATCTGAAAAGATAAATCACCAAAGTAGAAGAAGTATTGGAAGACCAAGGAAAAGATAATGTGACAATGTAAACAATGCAGGAGGCTAATATCAAAGAAGAAACAGGTATTTATAAGCCTATATATAAGAATGATGGAAAACGACATATATTTTTAAAAAATAGCTTTCCACATAACGTATATGGAATAATCATCAAATAGATAATTTTTAGTATTTTCTAAAATTTCAATTTTGTATTTTTGGTGGAAATACTTATCAGAATCCCAAAGCACAAGTCTCTTATTTGAATCCAATCTGACATGCATAAACTATTAAAAAACAGACTATCGGCACTCCACAAAGGTTATGGTTGTTACCGGAAGTCCAATATTGGCCCCATGATTATGGGAGACCTATAATTATGCTCGTACGGGCGGCTCAGATACTACCTTTAATTTTTGCCTTAATGTTGTTCTTTGTATGGAAACAATACTGATGAGACAATGTTTTGATATGTTACGGAAGACTGATCTGAGCTAACAGGTACCGTTAATGTTTACCGGACGGTAATAATTGTAAAAAAGTAAAGATTTTTTATATAATAAACGATGATTGGCTATGGGTTTTTAAATGGTACTAAAATTTAAAAAAGTGTACGGCAAAAGATAATGAAACAACTCATAAAATATAGATAATATTGTGTAACAATAAAACACTGAAAACTTTGTTTTCAAACTTCCACAAAATTTATTTTAACCTCTTATCTCTACAGCTGTTTCGGCTGATTGCCTTTCTCAAGTGATCTATTTTTGGCATGCGTTTACACTTTATAGTCTCTAATGAAATAGGTTGAGTAGGGGAGAACTGTTTGTCTCAAGTTGGTTATTCAGAATTATATCTGTGTTTTTTAATTTGTTGATTTCCATAGATTCTATCAAGGATAGCTTAGGGTCTATATTTTGAATGTGAAGAATTTTAAATTCATCATTAAAAGAATGATTGTGATCTAGAAGGTGAAGTGCGTATGTAGAATCTGTTTTTCTATTTTTGAAAGCCCTTTTGTGTTCTGCTATTCGTTTATTAAAGTTTCTACCAGTTTGACCGATGTAAGTTTTTTTATTTTGGCTCTTGTTGTTTTTGATATATTTGCCTAGGTTGTCATTTGTTCGGAAAGCTGGTGTTATTCCTTTCTTTTTTATGTTATAATGTTATAATAACACTAGCTTTCCGAACAAATAACAAATATATATATATATATATATATATATATATATTTATATATTTGTTATTTGTATATATTTATATATATTTGTATATATTTGCCTATATATATATATATATATATATATAATATATATATATATATATATATATATATATATATAGGCAAATATATCAAAAACAACAAGAGTCAAGATAAAAAACACTTACACAGTGGTGTGTACAAACTTAAATGTGCCGATTGCCCAAAAACTTACGTCGGTCAAACTGGTAGAAACTTTAATAAACGAATAGCAGAGCATAAAAGGGCTTTCAATAATAAAAAAAAACAGATTCTACATACGCATTTCAACTTCTAGATCACAATCATTCTTTTAATGACGAATTTAAAATTCTTCACATTCAAAATAAAGGCCTTCAGCTATCTTTGTTAGAATCTATGGAATTCAACAAATTAAAAAACACAGATATAATTCTGAATGACCAACTTGAAACAAACAGTTCTCCCCTCCTCAACCTATTTCATTAGAGTTTATAAAGTGTAAACCCATGCCAAAAATAGATCACTTGAGAAAGTCAATCAGCCGAAACAGCTGTAGTGATAAGAGGTTAAAATAAATTTTGTGGAAGTTTGAAAACTAAGTTTTCAGTGTTTTATTGTTACATAAAATAAATTTCCATCAAGTAACGGTCGAATCCATCAATTATAGATAATATTATTCTGAAGCTATTTTCTTGTGGCATTACTGGCAGCAATTACTATTTAAATGGGAATAAGCCACAATTAAAGGTTAAAATACGTTTATTGACGTTTCAATTTCCACTTCGAAAATCGCTCTCAAAATACAAACATTAGTAAATTAAACAAATTTTTTTTTGTTACTTAGTGAAAAATTATTCTGCCAAAATGCCACAAGAAAATAGCTTCAGAACAATACTAAGAAACCGTTATGGGCCCAGCGTTATTCTAGATAATATTAAGTATACCTTCTTGATGAATTATTTTTAATAGTTCATGAAGGCAACATGATTCTTTACTTGACAGTACTATTTGGTCTCCGTCTGCTTATTATTATTAAAAAAAAAACGGAAACTCTTCTTTACGAAATTGTGTATCCTTCTGCCATCTAATCTCAGTATAACTAACTAATATAAATAAGTTGGTATTACGTCCAGTAAAGGGTAAGAAAAGCAAGAATTTCTTATTACATTTTTTTACTACCTTCCTTACAATATCGAATAATGGCAGAAAACAAAATCTTATGAATAACTTCTAAAACGATAAACTAGCAAGTCGTACTCACAAAATACTTCTCAAATATATACATACTCGAATATATCTAAATGAGAACAAAAAATTCAAATTCCGTTTTAAAGTAGTCTCAGAACCCGAGAAGCTCTATTCACAATGTAAGTTACTATTTAAAAAAAATGTAGAGACATCAGTTGTGTCACGAAGGTTTGCTTTCTTACCATACTAAAGCTTTTGATTTTTAAACAGTCGAAATTTGAAGATTTCTTACTTTTTGAAACCAAAATTCAGGTAATTGGCCAAATATGTGCCTTCTACAATTTTCAAAGCAAAACAAACGATAAATGGACTGACATGGGGAATCTAAATGTGCACTTCGCAACATATCAATTTATCTAGGCAAGAAACTTTCGCTAACTGATTGCTTGTATTAAAAACGTGAGTAATTAAAAATACAGAAAAGACAGTTAAGATTTGATTTTAGTATAGTGCTTCCACTGTTCGCTATACGTATGTAGTCCTATCAGGACTCCTCAAAGCGTCTATGTAGAAGCTCTAAAGGTAAAATCAAATGTTTTTCGTCAAAAGAGTAATTACAAAAATAACTACATACGGATACCATGGCGCCATCTAAGAATAAACAGTCGAAATTCGAAAACCAAAATTCAGATAATTCCGAAATCTGTGCTCTTAACAATTTTCAAAGCAAACCAGACGATTAATGGACTTTTATGGAGAACCTAAATTTGCATTTCACAACACATTAATTCTTTAGAAGAGGCTATTTAATCATTTTAAACGTATGAGTCATCAGATTTTGAAGAATTAATAAATAGGATTGGCCCACTTCTTTTAAAACAAAATACGAACTATTGCAAAGTAATAACAGTCCAGGAGCGACTAGCACTGACTCTACGTTTTTTAGCAACTGAGGATTCGTTTACTAGCCTAATGTACCTGTTCAAAATATCAAAACAAAGTATTTCAACAATTGTATCAGAAGTATGTAAATAACAATAAAAAAAAACAGCACGTTGAAATATAACCTTACACTAAAGTACCTCATTTTAGTTTAAGCTAACTCCAAGACGTCCAGACCGTTTTGTTTACTAACTGGTTGTTCGCGAGTAAACCCTTTTATGTTACTGCTATATAAGCGAACTTGAGCTAACAGCGAACTGTTTGCGAACCCATTATGAACTTCCGTCCACACAACTGTTCCCGAACAGTTAGCGAACTTGGTTTGTATGCGGCTTGATAATTACTTCTTTTGACGGAAAAGTTTTGATTTCATGTTTAGAGCTTGTACATGGTCGCCCTGAGGAATCCTGATAGGACGAAATAGATATAAGCAAATGCCTTTTCTGTCTTCTGATTTTTATTTCATCTGATACGGAGCTATTTATTCGCACTGCAGCTTCTTGTTCGTAGTAAAGATTTTTTATTATTTGGATATCTCTTGCATCAATGTCTTTATTTTTAAGTAATTGCATTAATGACTTATTTTGTACTGTATCAAATACTTTGTTATAGTCTAGCTAGAAAACCAACAAATATATCTTGGTTTACGTCTAAGCATCGTTGTGTTAAAGCATTAAAAGCAAATTGTGCATCTCTGGATCATAGTCCGTTTCTAAAGCTAAATTATATCCCAATTGCTGGTCCCAAGCTCAGATAAAAAAGAACAGATAGAGAGTAACACCTTTACAGAAACCAGGGTTCGGCTGACTCGGCGAATAGCACCCTGGAACGACTCCCCTTGTGTAGGGTTACAGATGAAGACTAGAACGGCTATCATGGTGGATGACAACTTTTGAAACGGCGAGTTCGGTGGAAGTGGCAGGTTTTAGTCTAGCAAATAAACAATAAAATGAGTCATGCGTATATCTTATGTATAAACTTACGTATATCGTATCGTTTATCTGTCGCTGTGACTTTTACCAAGAATCGTGTCAGTAGCGGAGAAAGAAAACGTATATGGTCAGTATATATTTAGTTTTCTCAGAGACTTATGTGTGTTAGAAGTAAGCAGGTGCCTTTTGGTTTAACGCTACATTGCTTTTGTTAAATATTGTTTAATTCAATAAAAATGGAAGAAGCTTGTACTAGCAGTGATAGTATAAATTTGAAAACTTGATCTTCTTATTTCTTCTTGTTGATTTTTTATTTGATTTTTTTTTGCTTTTGTTCAGTTTCTGGTAAAACATTCTTGTCTCTATTGGCTTACTTTATTCTTATAGTTCTTGAAGTTATTTTGTTCATACTTTCTCTGGTATTTCTGCTGTGGATTTTTTTCTTTACATAGTTATTTATATTATTCCTCCTTTTTTCGGGTTCTGTGTCCCTGTTACATCAGTAAATACGCTCCGTTTTTTTCTGTCTGTTATAATCTGGGTCATTTAGGTTTTCATGCTTTCGTCTGTTTTCTAGTATGATGTTTATATTTTGTTTATACTCTTTATTTTTGTTCATGTGGTTGACTCCTTCTACATTATATCGTTCATGTTTAGAACCTTTTTCCTTTTTTCATGTTTAAAATTTTGGCTCTTACCCTACTTTCGCCCCAGCAGTGATCAGAATCCGCATTTTCTTCTACTATGAGAAAAGAAGATATTTTTGAAATCAGAGCATCAAAAATATTTAAAATTCATTATTTTTCAAGCGTCAAATTGTTTCATTTTGTTTGGCTGTGCTCCTGTTCCATACCATGCAAGTTAAACGTTTACTTTCTATTCCAGGTCTTCATTTGGCAAAATTTTCAATTTATTGACGCTTTTAAAATTAAAGTATTTGCTTAATTGTGTAGTTGCAGCAATCGTTGATTTAGCTGCTAGTTTAGCTGTTGATTCATCTATTGTGTCTTCATTTGCTGTGTAAACTCATTTCGACATAATATCAGGACATTGATTAATTCTGTTTTTTAATAATAGACTTTTCGATTATTTGACACCCAAGAGAATTCAATTTTTCTCAGAAATAAACTTCGAATCTTGAAACCTCGAAAATTTCCTTTCATTCTGTTTGAAATGAGAGGATGATTGTATTTATAACAATATGATTCACGAAAACTTACTCGTATGTTATAAACTAGATATTATGTATTATTTTTATTATTATAAGCAAAAATATAATATTCTATTGTTACAATGTAAAGTGATCAGCAAGGAATCGTATTTTCTTACGCGCCGCCAATGATCGAATCTAAAGTTTCCCAGAATTCATTATTGACACGTGATTTCGGCAATTTTTGATCAGTAACGACGCGTGATTTTGTATGACTAAATTCATTTTTTGTTTGCCAGAGTATGCTTTGCTAGACTTGCTTTTGGGCATAATGGAGGACCGAGTGACTTCCGAAATAAGTACGTTGTCGATCAACAATTTCGGCAACAAGATACTACTACATTAAAGATCCACAGGTTATCTCTAGTATAGTCAGCATTACCTAAAAAATTGTTATTAAACTTATTACTTAGTAAATCAAGAAAATAATATGAATCTTTTGATATAGAATATATATAATATTTGTTATATAATTACTGCCTTATGGTTCATTCCTATAAAACTAACTCGTTAGTTTATTGTTTATTGGGAATTGACCACAATTTTAGTTAAAAATAATTTATTTGGCTTTCTGATTTTCATCTTGGAATCGTTCTCAAAATATAATTTTGGGAATGAACGTACAATCTAAAGTATTTTTAACTGAAATTGTGGTTAATTCAAATTAAATAAAGTAGTTACTATAAATCTTATAGAAAATGTGCTTCTTGCATACTTTTCGAAAAAGTTTGATAATTTCATGTTGCGCGAAATAAATACTAAGTTTTTGTATTTGTTGCATAAATAGCTATTAAAGGTCGTTAATTTTATACCAATATTCAAATGATGAAACGTGTTAAATAGGTTTCATATCGTTCTCTTCCTAGCTAAAGGAACTGCATACTAATTGAGTTTTTCACTGATTGTATTGATTACCTGAAAAGTAATCATCGATCACCTGTTTGATTTTAATTGAATTTCTGTGTCTCAGTAACTCCAAAATGAACCAAAAATCCATTACAGAAATTGATAATCGAAGTACGACGATTTCTCGAGCTGAATGAAACAAATTATAAAGCATGAAAATCGAAAGTTCAAACCTCTGAAGCATTTAATTTTTTTTTATTTCCCCTTTAAACAGAAACGTCTTCGCCCTATTTTCTTTATTAGCTTTATTGAATTGTTATGTAAATTGATAAAGCTCACTATTTCCTTCCAATATGCCATTAGTTTTTTTCATACTTTCTTTAATTCTCCAGATTTAAAAAATGGTTTTAACATTTCTCTATTTTAATTTAGAGGGCGTTGGGAGGACGGAGGATTCATCTTGATAACCACATTTCGTTTTAAGGTTTTACTCCAGTCGTCAAAGATAAAAATGTTACTGAACCTCTAAAAATCATACAAACAAGCTGAATTTTGCTGAGAATATCAATTTTGAGACCCCAAAAAAGATGAAAAATCATCGATTAACCTAGAGTCTGTACGCCCTAAAAAATATTTCAAACAAGAAATATATCTGAAATAATTCTAAACAAAAATGTGTATTAGCACTTTTTCTGGAATGAACCTTTCTCTCAGAAACGATACTTGACGCGGCCAGCGATTTTGAATGTCAGTTACGCGCGCGAAATCAATTTTTAAAATAAAAGTTTTATCGACCCGACGGTAAAAATTCGATATTTTTAATCAGAGTGTCCTATCGACAAAAATCATAAAGACGAAGGGTTCAGGGTTTATATACAATTTTTGAATTTTGCTGCAAATGAAGTTAGTTTATACTTCCATTAACTGGTTGCTATAAAATTTCCATTGTAAGAGTCTAATCTTCAAAACCTATAGCATGGAAGTTCGATTTTGGGTTTTGGCAACAAATATAAGGCATTTGAAGTATACCTAAAAACGCTGAATTAAACGCTGTAAAGAATGGTAAATATAGCGCTGACTAAACATCGTTTATTGAAGTTATACTTCTATATGCGCGTTCGACGTTGGAAATTTGTACGGGAGTGAATCGCCAATATCATTAAATATGTAAGATATAGGTAAGAGCGAGACAGAAGATATATTTCCTCTCTCTTTCTTTCTCGAGAATTTGTAAATATATTTAATATTTTTAAATATAATAAATAATTTTTTAAATACTTATGAATATTGCATTTTAATTTGTATTGTGTTATTATATTGAATTAGGTTGCAGTGTATTGTATTATATTTTTTATATTAATAACAATATAAACAATGAATTTTACTGCAGAGTATGTGTAAAAAATTTTTTTGCATTAAACTCCTTTCATACATATATGAAAATAAAATTATACATTTTCATCAAAATATTGATTCAATCCTTCATTTACTATACTCCCATTACAGTTTAAATGTTGTTTATATAGAGCAAACGATGTACCATATACCTATATACCTAATTATGTTTCTCTTTCTGTTCTCTCTTACCTATAGTATTACAGATGTAATGATTGTGCAGATTGACTCCCATGTAAATTTGTAACAACGAACCCGTGTATAGAAGTATAACTTCTACCGGCGGCAGTCCCACTGGGCTGCCACACCCGTTTTTTATTTAACAGCTTTAGAGAAGCTGACTTCATGTGCGGCAAAATCACACGAATGCTGCAGGCTTCACTTTTAAAACACATTTTGATTTTTGTCGATGAGACACTCTGATCAAAAGATATTGATTTAGTACAAATTTTATTTAAAATTGATCTCGCGGCCGTGGCTTACATTCCAAATCGCTGGTCACTTCAAGCGTAGTTTCGGGGAGAACGGTTTATTTTACACAAAGAGAAACATTAAAAAGTGGGTCTATTGACCAGCAGATTAGGGTTCAATTCTTACCAGGGATTCTTTTTTTCTGACAAAATTAAAAAATAATAGAAATTATTATTTGCCATTTATTCTCATTATATTATAATAAAACGTATGCTTAAAATAATTCAAATTCAATTCAAAATCTAAAACTTAGGGATTTATTGTATTTCCAGTTCTACAGTAATTAGTTTTTAATGCAAAATAATCCGGTGAAGACTGTTTATGTCAAAATCATCATTAATTTCTCAGTATTAATATCAATTCCTCACTTTTTAAAAAATCTGTACAAGTAATAATTTTCACCACAATTGACAACACTGGAGTTGTCAACGCGACTCGTTTATGAAGTGCGGTGCGAGCGAGCAGGGTACCAGCTGTGGCAGCAAAACATCAAACATCAAAGACATCGAGCAGTGTTTGTACAGTAAATAGAAACTTTTTGTTAAAGAATCAATTCGTGAAAATGGTTTTAACAGTAGAAGAAAAAGTGTAATTGTTTCCTGGCATGTGAATGGATTATCAGACGACATGATAATCATCACTAATGAACAATTTGTAAATATGTTTCCAAATAAGCCAACACCAGCACGATCGACAATTCAGTCTATTGTATGTATTTTTTTAAAATATGGATCCGTGTCCGCTCCAAGAGGAGTTCGTAGATGTTCGACGTCGTACCGTATATATATATATATATATATATATATATATATATATATATATATATATATATATATATATAAAGAGATATTTAGATACTAGATTTATAAAATAATTAGATTTTTCGTTTGTCAATACTTCCATGTCTTTTAACTTCATGACGACACTAACGACAGTACTGTGTTTGTTCAATTGTGCCATCTGCCGTCGAGCGGCACAACAACTGACGTCCTGCCAGGCAGCAGTTGCAGTCAAATGTCGGAATCAGTCTCATACAAATTAATACTACAAAGTAATGACGTCTGCCGCGTCGGCAACGGCAACTGCCGTCTGGAGCTGCCGGTTGTAGTCTGCAGTCGTACCTTTAGCATTTTTATTTCTTCAGCTATCTATCTAAATACTATTGTTTTCTAATGTTAATAATTGTTTATCATATTCTGTGTTCCTTATTCCTTATCTATCACATCTATCCACGATAATTCCTGCGTAAGTAAATAACATTTACTTCTTTGTGATACTCATTTAAGTATATACATTACAATACAATCTGATCGGATTTATTTTGGGTCCATGCCTTCGATTTAAATATAACAACCGGAATTATCAGCGTCCTGGACATCCTTTACCTTCTTTTTTTTAAATAAACGTTTGTTAGCTAGATATTTTGTAACTGTTTCCGTGTTGTAAAGTTTATGCTACACACACAAATACACACAACCAGCAGTTGTGTGTGTGTTAGTCGGCATAAACTTGTTTGTGCTGTTTATGTAAAAATTTAAACTCTAAAATTTAAAATATTTAAAATTATAAACCTTTTCAAGGTTAATAATTACAAAAAAAATTAAATCACTTGCATTACACATTAATATAATATTTTCTTAAAAATAATGTAGTTTTTCAAATAATTAATGAATTTATCCGCTGCTGTCTCATCTAAGCCATTCCTTGATATTTACTTCAAAAAATGTCAAATCCGGCTCTGATTTTATCTTATTAATCTTTACAGAGGTAACAAAAGAGTGATATCTGCTCCTTTTAACTGTAACTGACAAGCCTACTGGGATGTATCGTCTGTTTTGGTGTGACGAATTCTCTAGTCCCTTTTTCATTTCACCGAATACACTTATTGAAAATGACCATTAGTCACTGCTTTGTTACCAAAAAATAAGTGTCTCACTGAAGATCCACTTAGCTGTGTATTCTCTTTTCTTATTTAGTTCTCACTAAAGATCCATTTGTATGTCTATTCCATTTTATTATTAAGTTGTTAAGAAAATTTGGTGTACATCACATTAGGGATGACATCTTGATTTAGAACAAAGCAAATTGTAATGCTATTCCTCAAAAAGTTCATTTTAAACTCTTTTATGAATAATCTTCTTCCTTATACGCCGTCGATGTTTCTATGTTTTATACTGCAAATATTATGTTCTGCATCTTCTGGTAATTGGAACCATTCCTCTAAGTTTCTCAACCAGGATTTTTACTTTCTTTTTGTCCAACCTTCTTCTACGTTCAATTTTGTCTTCCACTGTAAGCTACCAGACTGTACTTACCATTACGAAACAGATGGCTCAGAATATAAAGCTTTTTATCATTTAACAATTGTTTACAATTCCATATCTTTACCCATTCGACTTTATATACAGTGTGTCAATTGTAAAACTTACAATGGGCTATATCTTACGAACAAAAGCCGATATTCAAAATTTCCTTGAAATCGTTTCTAGGATAGTAAGGGGGAATTAAAATGACATGAAAGAGAACATACCCCCATTAACCCTCTAGGCCCCACCCACCGCAAGCAAAACTTTGAACATTTACTTAGTTGATATTTTTAATTCACTAATTCACAAAACCCTATAAAAGAGTAATATATATTGTTTAAGAATTTTATAAATTTTTAATATTTCAATTATTGCGTGATTTCAATTTTAAGTCGGCTGGTGTAGAGTTAAATGTTTACTCTGTGTTAAAATTTTACTCTCTGATTCTGGAAAACATTAAAGAACAATTTTTTGGAACTTCACAGCACCTCCGCCTATCTTATCACTCAGAATCAAAACCAGTTGATGATTATTTACGTATCTGCTCTCATTTACAATGTCTCTTTATAATACGTTTAGGCAACTGTGGGAAAAACGATGATTAGTATTTAACCTACATGCATGTTGATTGATTTGTTTTTGTGTGCAAATGCGGAGGAACCTACAATAATTTAGTACTTTACTACTGGATCTGCATATTACGGTGTTGAAAATGAACTAAATAGGTATCCTGAAGGTCATTTCGAATTAGCTTTATATGTCAATCTGTCAAAAAACAGTGGTAAACCGTATTACCAGTGTATGTTTGCAAGAAAAAAAATTCTTAAAATTCACTGGTATTACAGGTTTACCACCACAAATAATATCCGGAAATATATATCTGGATAGATAAATAATATATATCCGGAAGAAATGGTTTATTTTTAGACATTTACAGTTACTGATGGTATGGTATAAAGCATTTAATACACAAAGCCACTTAACATTTTGAACATTTGACGGAAGTTCTTTTCTGCTTTCCCTCTTTGCTACACTGAGCGCAACGCCGTGAGGTAGTTTTAGTCGCCAAATGTCCTATGTTTTTTCGCTTTTTTTCCACTTTTTTCCTGGCAGAAAACTCTTCTATCACTTCATCGGACAACTTGCTCAGAAATTAAACGTGACTAAGGGGCTTTTTTCTCTCTTTCTTCATTCCCAACGCATAAATGATGTAGGAGTTGACGACACTTGTCTCGATCATATAATAAAAGAGCTTCATCCACCACCTACACCTCTTCCAGCCTATGTTGTAGATCGCCATCTGTTCTCTGTTCTGCCTCATTGTTCCGCATCAAAACAGACCTCTGTCTAATAGTTTTTTTATTAGTGGAATTGTCGTAAAGAAATTATCAAAGTATAAACAGAAGCCTCTATTCTGCAGCGCCTCTGATATTTCAATAACAACCCTTTCCCCTAATGTATGCTCCGGATCTATCGCTGTTTTACTTTGGTAAACGTCAAACTTCAACAAATATCCTGTTTCAGCACATGCCATTGCCCAAACTTTAAATCCCCTTTTGACAGGTTTTATTGGTATGTACTGCTTCAGTGTTGTTCGTCCCTTGAACGCTACCATGCTTTCATCAATCGCGACAGTTCTGCTAGGAATAAAGCTTTTGCCATAGCCTGGATCACCACGTGACAGCATTCCTTCATTGTGATTCAAATGAATGAACCTTAAAATTCGCAATAACCTTTTTAGAGGAAAAATGTTACAAACACGGCAGTTGTAATTTTTGTCTCTTGACCAATATTTAGGGATATCCGGCAAAGAGTTAAAACTCATAATGATCAACACCCTCAGAAAAGCCCTTAGCTCCTCCACTGTAATGTTCAGGAGTACTCCTCTCTGACTAGCATACAAATTAGATTGATCTACAATCAACTGCAGAGTTTCAATAGGCAACAGCAAATTCAAGAAGTATATCGGTCTTTCCGAATGAACCTGCAATAATACACCCAAAAAAAATTAGTAATTTTTAGGAAACGATAAACGTAAAGACGTAAAACTTGGGTGGAGAAATTTTTGTTTATTAAAAATTAATAAATGAAAATAATTTCTATCCTTGTGCGATCGGTACTCACCGGAGGGACCGCAGACGTTCGGATACAATTAGCGTCTCTTAGCAAAGACAATGATGTCGACTTTGCTAAATATCAAGACAATTACTCTACACCTACACACTACACTAGGTACCTGACTGTAAAAATTCACTGTACCATGGAAATGACCATTAGTTTTCGACGCATTAAACTCAATAAAAAAAAATCAGTTTACTTCAATAGGAATTCGCGGTAATAATATTGAATTATAATTACTACCATTTATAAATCTAATTGAGGATTACACATTCACACAAAAACCGTTAATTTTCAAGGTATGCACAAAAACTGCTTATTGTCGATACCGTAAACAGGCACTGGTAACACTGCTATGACGTATACAACAACCCGTATTATATACGTACAACGTATACAACACGTATATATATATATATATATATATATATATATATATATATATATATATATATATATATATATATATATATGTATATATATACAACGTATATACGGGTGCAAAAATAACTTCGGAAACATTCGGGAGTAATACCCATTACTGATTGGGGAAATGTTCTTATGCACTCATATGCAATACGGACGTAATTTAATGCTTTGCTTATGAGATATAGACCTTATTAGACGTTGGTAGGATATCCTACCAGTGCCGCTTAAAGGGTTAACATCCGTTTTGAATACAGCTCTTAATGTCTGTATAAAATATTTTACAACGTTGATCGATTTGATTATATTTTAAGATTTGTCAAAGTTAGTCAATGGCAAAACTATTTTATATTACTGGCTTTTTTATGTAAATAGTAAAGCCACACATGTAGCAGGCATGTAAAACAAGTATCAAAACCATATCCTCAAAAACTTAAATTGGATTTAAAATATTTTGGTTCCCAAGTTACATTGTTTAAGTAGCGAATGTTAGGTACTGAATAATACTAGGAATCGTAGTATATATTTTAAAAGTAGAAATAATAAACTAACACTGATTATATATTTGAATTATGCAATTGCAATTATTCACGTTACCATTTAAATTGGCATTAACATTTTGTTTTCATTTTTTGTGGTTGTTTTGATATACTTCGTGCGTTACAAATTACAAACTCATTTTTAAAGTGAATTTTGTTCACGATATTGAAGGACGCCATAATCGCGTATCAAGTATTCACACCTAACATCAAAATAAATTGAGTAAAAATATTGTAAAAACTTGAAAATGACGAAAGTAATATGAGTAATAAAAGTAAGAAATAAAGTTAAAGAAAAGTGGGAATATTAACTTCTACAAGAGTTTATGGACCGAAATAAGTAACTTATTTTTGACAACAATTTTCATTTGGATTCATCATCAAAGGTAAATATGGTGAATGAAGATTTTTGTCTTGTTGAATAAAAACTAGCTTGTAGCATCTAAACTTATTACCATTAAATAACAGTATTGTTTATAATTTGGAGAATAAGTTCAATGCTTACTGACCATAGAAACTGTAAAAGCAGGATAAACTAACTCTTACAGATTACGATAACTGTGTTTTTTTCATAACTTTTTTTATCTATATATAGATCGGTTTAAAACGTTTTCCTACGTCTACGTCTTCCGATACCCAGTCCCCCTTCCATCTGTTCGTCAATAAGTCTTCTTGTAGGTCTCTTTCTCTCATTTGCTGATTGATATCTTTTCTCTAACTAAGGCAGGGTCTTTTTCTTGTCCTTCTACCGTTGTTGGTCTGCATTAAGACTTATTTTGGAAGATGTTCTTCGGACATTATTTGTACATGGCCAAATCATCTAAATTGTTAAGTCTCAATATCGTATGTCCCATGTAAGGATAAGGATATGCTGACCACAGCACATACCTCTCTTACTATGGTATCTCCTATAGTAAGAAGTAGGGAGAGAGTTTCTAACGCCACACGTGTTCAGGCTATAAAATAAAACATTGGGCGGCAAACTTAAGAAAAATTTGCTACTTAAAACTATATACGAAAATATATTTTGTATACACTTTTGCACTTTGCAATACATATTTTGCACTTGGTATGCACGTGCACTATAATGTTGCACCACAAAATTTTTATTTTCGTTATATTACCAAAATACTGGACAAATAATGGATCGAAATTTAAGTGATAATTAATTAAGAATTAATTATTAATTATTAATTAATTAATTAATTAATTACTAATTAACATTTACTAATGTTTGTATTTTGAGAACGATTTCCGAAGTGGAAATTGAAACGTCAATGAACGTAATTTAACCTTTAATTATTGTGATTTTTTCCATTTAAATATTAATTACTTTAAATTGCCATAAGAAAATAGCTTCAGAACAATATTAAGTGGTGATTTTAGTAAAACTTGCTACAATTTTTGTTTGTTTTTTTGTTGAAAAATTATACATAGTTACAAGTAACCAATACAATCATTACAGAAAAGTTAAGATCAGCAGCTTGCACCGAAGGGCTAATCATTGGTACCCCATAAGTTGACACAAACTAATTAAACCAGAGACATAAGTATTATTAGAAATATTTGTATTAGAAACATTACTATTTGCAATCCATCTATTAATATAAGCAAAACTATATTAGAGAAGAAAATATATATTGATTTGTTTACCAACTTTATTTAAGATTAAAAGTGTACGTGATGATTTAAAACATAATACACCATTATAAACGATTTGAAAACAGGAACTTTCAGCTTTTTATAGAGTGATATCTGGTGTACCGTAAAGTTTACCTTTGTAACTTAAAGAGAAAAATGTATCAAATTAGGTACATTTTTCTTTCAAGAAAATTAGCTCTTTTTGCTAGATACAACAGTACAGCTGACGTCCGTCGTATTGCACATTTCGGCGAGACTAGTAGCGCCATCCCTTGGGCCATACATAATTCTCTGATTTTGACATCTCACTTAAGGCCCGTTTTCACACTACGTCTTATTGTACGTTTTGTGGGTCATATAAAACGTACGACAAAATATACCTCTTTTCCAGTGTATACACACTACGTTTTTCCTTCCGACAAGACGTACGTTTTGCTGTTTACATGTCACGTTTTATTGTATAGGATTTGTCCTATCCAACAAAACGTACAATAAGACGTAGCGTGAAAACAGGCCTTTACATTGCTATTATGGTAAATGCTATGATACTGACGCACATTGCAGATAGGCCAGATCCAATATTTTATTTACTGCTACCAAATTATATTTAACGGAAACAGATCTAGTGAATGAAATGATCGACAAAAAACAAATTACCAGTTTAATGAGTTTTCAATAGATTCCGGTACTATCACGTAGGTGCGAGTACCGCCACTGACTGTGAGAAAATAACGTGTTCTCATTCATTCACAAATTCTTTAACGGATCTGGAACTTTTTATTGCACCTTCCTGTCTCGGTAAAAAACAAATTGATATTGTGCAGTATTATATCGATATTATTTGCCAAGAACATTTACATTATCTTTTACATTTCTCTCCGATCGATAAAATTATTTCAGTCTCACGGTTATAATCTGTTTTTTATTGAATACGTGAAAATAACATATTGAAATTAGTTTTTTATTCTTTTGATGTATCTACAACAGTTTTGTGATTAGCCACAAAAAATATTTGGATATTGGCTCTTTATTTTTTTCATTTTTTCTATTCTGACCAGTTTATTCTATTGTTGAAAGTCGTCTGAAAATCTAAGTTGTAACTTCTTTTTCTAATAATTTTACTGATCTTTTACTATCATTTCGTCTTAAAAAATTCCAGGTATCTATAGTTTGTTAAACTACACGATAGGTCGTTAGTAATGGTACTTCTTCATCCTTCTTAAAACAGGAGAGATACAACATGTCCCTGTCCTTTTCCTGTCATATCATTTTACTACACTAAGAAATCCTATGCTATTGATGAAAGTCAGACACTTGCTTAGGAAAGCCTACGCTTAACTCATGGATTAGTTGCTTTACCGATATGTATCCGCCTTATCACCAAGTCTTTCACATTCACAGAGAATATGTGTCACAGTCTCTTTCTCCATTTTGCTTTTCTCGTCACTATGGCTTATTCACTCCACCTATGTTGTATTCTGTCAGTTAACCATGTCTAGTCACATTTCTACAAACGTCTTTAGCTCGTTTCTGCCAAGATCCATTAAACTAGAAGCAAACCAACTGTCAATGTTGCTAATTATTTTCTTTGTATGGATCTTCATTATGACCCTTTTAGCCAGGGCTTTTTAGCCTTTACCTCTTTATGCAAGCGAGATTACTAGTTCGTTTCTTTTACCAGATTCTTCTCCTTATAGTTATTTTACAGGCTTGATTTTGTAAGTAAGCTTTTTATCGCTAAGATTGGTGTCTGAATCTAGGCAAAAATATTTATTTTATTCGCACTATAGCGTCTCTTAATGATTTCTTTGATGTAAGACATTAGTGTAAATATTTTAGTCTGAAATACTGTAGAATGTAGCAGCACAAGAGGTCTGATAATGTGGTGGCTCCCGTGTCGATCTTCTCCAGGTTCTCCCGTCTAGCAAATTTTGAGCGTCCGCTGCCCATAAAATTTCATTTAAATCGATTTAATATATTTCGCATAATAATTTTGCAATCTAAATTTTTTTAATTGAATTTCTTAAAAATCCTGCACAACAAAATTTAGATTAACCCCCTCTGTGGCTCAGTGGTAAGAGCGCCTACCTTTAAACCTAAAGGTCGTGAGTTCGAATCCCATCAGGGTGGAGAGATTTTCGTTTATTAAAAAAATTAATGAAGAAAATAATTTCTATCCTTGTGCGATCGGTACTCACCAGAGGGACCGCAGACGCTCGGATACAATTAGCGTCTCGTAGCAAAGACAATGACGTCGACTTTGCTGAGTATCAAGACAATTACTCTACACACACACACACGACACTAGTACCTGACTGTACCATGCCAATGATCATAGTTGTCGAGGCATTAACTCAATAAAAAAAAAAAATTTAGATTACATAGAAGTTTCCCAATTTTTGTACTTATAAAAACGTACTTAACCTATCTAACGTACTATATAGAGTTGAAATAGGATTATTTGGATAATCTCGGAATATTCTAAAACTATAAACAATTTTTTGGCTTATAAGCAAATAAAATATCTCGGTAACTATTAGCTTAAATTAAATTCAGAAAACAGCATTGTAAAATAATTAGCAAGACGTTTCTTATAAAAGAAAACAAGTTGGATTACGAGTAGTGGCTCTTGAGATACAGCCGGTCAAAATTGACCGGCATTTGCGACAAAGTTATAAAGAATACGATGATAGACTTTAACCATTACCTTCTCCTTTCAGAGTTTTTTGTCTCATCGGTATTGTACGTGAAAAATATCAAAAAAAAATAGGTTGAAGTAAAATGAATTTTAGATATCAAAATCGGTATACGCAAAAAAATGTATTTTCTCGGCTTCCAATGAAGCAATTTTTTTAATTTTTTAATCCAACGTAACTCGAAAAGAGCCATCTAAAAACGTATCACCAAATGCTAAAGATGCTTTATTTTTTTATAAAAAAAATTATTTTTTTTATACTACATTCGTCAAAGACGAAAATTTTTCTGAGAATGTTGATTTTGAGACCCCAAAAGATACGCAACAAATTTTACTATTCCTATCCCCTGTTTTACCCCTAAACCCACACCTCTTATTGGAAAAAAACGGAAAAAATCGTAATACCAAAAATTTGAGTGTCATAGACAAAATGTTTCAAAAATGAAGATGAGATAATTCTGAAAAAGAAAAATTAGCACTTTCTGTGTAAAATAATTCGTTCTCTCAAAAATATCGCTTAAAGTGACACGGCTACGCGCGCGAAATCAGTTGTAAATAAAATTTGTATAAATATTCGATATCTTTTGATCAGAGGGACCTATCCACAAAAATCAAAAAGCGTTTTAACCCATTAATGCCCAGAACTATTTATGCTTATTTTTTCTTTAATTTTTGAAAAATTTATGTTATAGAAGTCACAAAATTAACAAATATATGTTTAAAAAATGAAAAACTTCTTCTTTTTTGACAATTGGCTGTTGCGAAAACGCAACACTGGGCAGTTAGGATGTAAAAAAAAATTTAATAATACGTTGTTTGGAATATTTTATTAAATCATATAAAGGAGTTTTAAATAAACTGACATGAAAATAACATAAAAAAATATTGCGTATTGCTATGAAATTTAATAAACCATTTTTTTTTCTTTCTTATACAATTATTGCATTTTGCCGCATTTAGGCAAGTCAGTTTCTATAAAAGTGTGTAATAAATAAACGTTCCGCGATTCTTTCCATATTTTACGATTCTCATGATATCTATAAAATTTATCACTTTTCCATAAACTGGTCACTGTAAAATTTTCATTGTTAGTGCCCAAAAATCTTCAAAACCTATAATATCAAATTTCGGTTTCGATTTTTGGCAACAAAGGTGAGACATTTGAAATATGCCTAAAGAACGCTGAATTTAAACTTTCATATTCACAATTTAAAATTTCACAAAACAGATTTACCCTGGTCTATACAGAAAAGACAAAATTGGAAAAGTATGAAACCATATATACTAGAAATAATGAAAGATATGTACTGTACATAGCAATATAAAAATCATACAAGAACTTAAATTCATTTATAGAGAGTAAAATCAAATCCAATGTTCAAACAATTTAGTTTCGATAAAAAATTTCGATTGTTTAGTTTTGCACGATAATTAAGGCTATGAAAATTTCAACATATACGGAAAACTGTCGACGGATTCCGATTTAGCATTAAAAGTTGTGCGAACCAAAATTATTAACCGGAAAAGCTCATTTATTTATACAGAAACTGTGATAAAGATTCTCCTTGAGAGTTTCTGTCGTGACTGAGCATTGAGTTCTCCAATATACTTTCAATCTACGCATTACTGTGGTTTAATAGAAACCACCTTAAAGATAATACAGGATAGTTTTTTTTACAGATTCTAATTGCTTAACCATATTTATTTCCGGTGATGAAAATTTTCGATTTTCAAGTGAAAATTTTTGTTGAAAATGGAGTACTTATTTCGATCCATACTTTTATAAAAGTTAATATTACTACTTAAACGAATTGTTATTATAGAGCTATCGAAAATAACGTAATTACGATAGGTCATGGAATCATATTAATATACAGCTCGGTAGTAGCCTAGCCACCACGCTGAATGATGAATCAACTATAGTTTGAGTGGCCTTGTTTAAGAATTTTATTATATTACTGACAAATGACTCTCCTATATTGGTTACATTGTAACCAAAACAACTTGAACGTATTTTTATTATTTTCTGTAAAATTGTGTTTTAAAGAAACAATATTAGCTATAGATATCAGGTATATACAAGATTATTTCTCTCTGCTTTGTACAAAATGATGAATAAAAACAATTTCGTTAAAATCTACGTCTATCACAACCTTATATATTGAGCTTGTGAAAGCATTATTAAAACTCATGAAATTAGGACAATTTATTTAAAAGTGTGCAATATTAGTCAGTTGCGTGAAACAAATAGAAAGTTGTGGGAGTCATTGTAATGAATCAACTGCTTTAATTTCATTCAATAATAATTATTTCTTATCATTATAGGTACATTGTTTATGAAATCGGTGAAAATTAAAAGTTTTTGAATCATTTCCTATTAATGAAAGCCACGCAGTAAAACGATATTCTGCATTTATTATTATATGGGGTTACCATATTATTCGATGTCATCTGATTATCAATCTTCACCTCAATGGATTATATGTATATATATATATATATATATATATATATATATATATATATATATATATATATATATATATACATACAAAGTCCAATTATGTATAATCCTTCTTTTCCTTCTTGTTTTTTTCGAGGGTTTGTTTTGGGGCTCCTAATTCTGCTCATGTTCTATACGTAATCATACTGCACCAGATATTTGTTAGTATGGATATTTCGGAGCAAAGGGCATGTGCTTTTGTACTTTTGATATTTTTTTCTGTGATGATTTGTTATAAAACGCAATTCAAGAAAATTATGCTTCTCAGCCCAAATATATATTTTGCTTGATCTTCAGATCAAGTTTTCCGTCAGTGAGTTTTTTATCTAATTTTTTTTTCATTTTAATTTAATACCAATGTTGTTGTTTTTGCTGCCCTCTAACTCATAAATATTGCGTCTTGTGTATATTCAATTCTAAACTCTTTTCGTGGTATTCACCTATGCAAAAATTTTATTATTGCATAGTTCAAGTCACTGTAATCAAGGGAGTCCACAACGTCAAACCAAGGTGTGTAGAGTTCTATCATTTAGTAATATTCCTTTACGAGAATATTTAATTTTTTATTTTTGTAATACGCATGTAATGTTTCATGTACATTATCTCTGCTTTAGACCTTTCGTTACTTATTTCATTTCTGGTTATAACTGATTGACAATCTCGATTATTATTGTTTGTTGTTAGTTAAAATTTTTAAGAGCCTTATGAAGGTCTATAGTAACAACTGTTTATTTTTACCTGTCAAAGTTTTACTAGAGATACTATGATATATTTTTCTGAGATCAATAAACAGTAATAATTCTATTGGTTGGTTTGTGATGTTGAAATTCGAGAATATTAAGAACACTAATGAGATTCTGATACTATTTTCTTAGAAGTCGTTTTTCCATTACTTTTCGTTTACCGATACTAAAAGAAGACGTAAGAAAATACCAACTCTAATAATGTAACAACATAGCAGGAATACTGAGTCTATATTCTTAAAAAGCATGCATCCTTGTCTCACTCCAGACAAGGATGCATTCTGTCTCCAGTGCTATTTAACATGTGCTCGGAGCGTACCTTCGAGCAAGCACTGGAACAACTACAGGAAGGCGTCTTAGATAGACGGAGTGCGTCCAAACAACATTAGATACGCGGATGACTCAGTATTTTTTGCAGATAACCTAGATGGTTTACAAAGCAATAATGTCGCGCATATTAGATATAAGTCGAGAATATGGGCTGGATCTCAATACGAACAATACAAACAATACAAAGTACATGGTAGTTCTTCTTCTTCTGGTTCCTATCCGTTTCGGATGTTGGAAATCATATTGGCAATCATAACCTTGCTCGCTGCGGCTCGAAATAGCTCCGTTGAGGTTTTCTTCAACCATGTTCTTAAATTCCGCAGCCATGATATTCTCCTTCTACCGGGTCCGCGCTTACCTTTGACTTTACCTTGCAATATAGACTGTAGCAGGGAGTAGAGGTGCTCATTTCTCATAACGTGTCCCAGATATTGCAATTTTATGCGTTTTATTGTAAACACAATCTCTGGTTCCTTCTTCATTTTTCCTAGAACTTCCTAGTTCGTGATCCTTGCTGTCCATGATATTCTCAGTATTCTTCTATAAAGCCACATCTCAAATGCTTCAAGTTTTTTAATAGTGGTGTCTGTATGCGTCCATGCCTCCGCCCCGTACAACAATACAGAGAAAACATAGCATCTCAAATGTCTCATTTTTGTATCAAGGGATATGTTGTGACTTTTGAAGATGTCGCTCATTTTGTTAAAGACCGTTCTTGCCTTTCCCGTGCGGCACTTTATTTCCTGTAAATTGCTCCACTGTTCGTTAATAATAGTTCCCAGGTAACAATACTGTTTTACTCGCTCTATCTGCGTCCCATTAATGTATAGATGAGCCCCGTTTATATTCTCCTTGCTGATAATCATTTGTTTCGTTTTGTGGGTATTAATGTTTAGTCCGTACTGTTGACTGTATTCGTTTATTCTGTCCATTAGCCTCTGAATTCCCTCTAAACTATCTGCTATCACCATGGTGTCGTCGGCATATCTAACATGCCTTCGTCTATTCCGTAAAGAGCCTCGTTAAAAATTTTCTCTGAGTACATATTAAATATCAACGGCGATAGGATACATCCCTGTCTAACTCCACGTAGTATTTTTATGTGATCTGTTTTTTCTCCGTTAATTTTCATTTTCATGGTTGTTTACATGGTAGTTAGTAAGCGCGAAATATTAAATATACATCTTTTGGTAAACCAACAGCCAATTAACAGGGTAAATAGCTACACATATCTTGGTACTAACTTAAACGGTTAATGGGACCACTTTACTGAAATAAAACAACGCATAAGAAAAACAAGATCAGCATTCGTAAAGATAAAGTCTCTTTTGAGAAGTCAAGATTTACCACTTAGTATCAAAATCTCTATCTGTAGAAAGCACAATGCCTTCGACATGTGGTGTTACAGGTGCATCTTACGAATTTCATGGGTGGATCGTGTGAAAAATATTGAGGTCCTACGTAGAATGAGCAAAGAATGCGAGATCACCTACACAATCAAAGAGCGTAAATTAGAATATCTTGGCTATGATATCAGAAATGAATACAGATATGGCTTCTTGTAACTCATTCTTCAGGGCAAAGTATTTGGAAAGAGGAGACCAGGGAGAAGAACAATATCTTGTCTTTAAAACTTAAAGAAGTGGTTTAATACGTCTGCAACCGGACTATTTAGAATAGCTGCAAGTAAAATTAGGATAGCTATGCTGATCGCCAACATCCGGAAGGGATAAACACCGTAAGAAGAAGAAGATTTTAAAAAACCTCACCATGTACCTGTTACAGCAGTAATTGTGATTTATTCCCAAAAAATACACGATTCAACACCGATGAGGTCAAAAAATTCTTTTAAACAAACTGTAAGAAATAACTTGTGAAATAATGAACAGTTTTAAATATTAATTTGTTAATTCATCAATTTGATTCAAACTTGTCAAATACTACCCTACATTATAGAACTAAAATCTTACAAGAACTAATGAATTAGAGGATAAGTTTAGCAGATAAACAACAGGATTTTCATACTGGAAGATCGTGTACAGAATTAATATTCATCTTAAATCAAATTACTAAGAACTCAGTAGAGTATAATAGACCAACATTTATGTGTCTAATTGACTTAAAAATTGATTTAAAAATACAATTGACAGAGTAAGACTCAAAGATTTATTTTATCTTCTGCATAATATAAAAGTTTCCCTAAATGTCATCAATACTATTGAAAACATCTACTAAAACACAAAATTGAAGTCAGAATATACTGACAACTTACAGAACCTATAGAAGCAGGCAGCGGAATAAGACAGGGAGAATCATTGAGCCCTATGCTCTTCAATTTAATGATGGATGAAATCATCAAAAGTGTCAACAAAGAAAGATGATACAGAATGGAAAACAGAGAGAAGAATGGGAAACAGGGAAGTAAAAATACTTTGTTATGCGGGTGACGCAATATTGATAGCCCAAGATGAAGATAGTCTGCAAAGACTGGTCCACAGATTTAACATGAGCAAAATTATTTAATATGACAATCTCATCTCGGAAAACTAAACCAATAGTCATTAGCAAAGAATTAATCCGATGTAAAATAGAAATAGATATCATTCGTATTAAACAAGTAATAGAAATAAAATACCTGGGAATTACACTATCTAGCTATGGAGACCTGGACAAAGTGAAAGATCAAGTACAAAAAGCAAATAGAGTGACATGCTGCTTTAATAACATTATATGGCGATACAGACCCATTTGCACTGAGATATAGTCAGGAATTTATAAAGACCAATAATGACATATACCTTAGAAAGAAGATCCGATACAGCCACAACACAAAGACTACTGAAAACGGCAGAGATGAGAGTAATGAGAAGAATTACAGGACAGACGTTGAGAAATCGAAAATGAAGTGAAGACATTAGAAAAAAATGTAGCGTACAGTGTATAAACAAATGAACACTAAATAGAAAACAAGAATGGAATATCCACATAAGCAAAATAACAAGAAATAAATCACCAATCGACAGACGAAGTATCGAACGACCGCACAAAATATGGAGTGACAACCTTCCATATGACTTGCATGACTTCCTTCCATTAATCCCCAATGAACAATCAGAATTGTTTATAAAGAAGAAGAAGAAGAATATTAATTTGATGGTTTTTTTCTGTTGTAGTTATCTTGTCTTGGAGGTTACGTAATTAGTTGTGCGTATATCTTTTTTGCCTTTTTTGATTACTTTTATTTTCTATTCGACCCATTTTTTCGACACTACATTCGGAGTACTCTTGGAACATACTCTGTTTTTCATTCTAGTCCTAGTTGATATTTAAAGTTACTCATCCTTCCGTTATTTTGCTTTTTATTGCGTTAATTTTGTTACTTGTTGTAATTTTATGTCTCAACTTCTCATTACGTGCTGTGAACTGTGATTTTCTGTTGTTTGTTGAATTTTCGAATCTGTATTTTAGTGTCTCGTTATTAATCAATAATCACAGAAATCTTGGTAGAAAAATGATTAACCTGTTATGTAGAAAAGTTTATGACAATTGGTGGAAAGCGCTTAACGAGGAACAATTGAAATGACGGATTTTTCATAAATTTAATATAGACGTTAATGCCATACCTTTGTACAACAATGTTGGGTATTATAGAACACAATGAACCTTTATCAGTTAATGAAACAATATTTTTTATAGTTGGAATATATAAAAAATGTATATAAATTTATGAAAAAAACAAATACGGAAAGCCTAATAGAAAGCCCCAATTAAATAACGAAACGCAGGTGAATTATTTATTAAAACATTAATAGCAGTTTGACATGATCGTGAGATATTGTCTGTCACGATGTTCATCATAAAAAAAGTTACCTTGCTTCTGGCCTTGCTTCAATCGACTCCCTAGTCACTGAACTAACATTCACCAGAAAGGAACTAAGCTGATTTGGTTTATCATTTCATATTTATCATATAGTTTTTCTTGTACTTGGATTTATGGTTCTAAATAACATCTATTTAGTAAAGGCGACCTGCGGGAAAAATTTTTATGTTAGTTTTATGATTTTTTTCCAATAAAATATTTTACGGTTGAACATATTCCACATTTACAATAAGTATATATGATTTAATAGTCAACCTTTAAAACAAATGCAAATAATTTATATAATAAATAAGTTTATTTTTCTTCCAATGCCATCTTCTTTCTGAAAATTGGTAATCAACAACGCTTCGACATTGCTGCTCTAAACAGATAGGTGATGTTGAACTATTTGTTCAGATTATGTTTTGCTACTTTTCGAAATTGTTCCTCTTTAATATCCATGATGTCCATGTTGTAAGTTGAAATTTCGACTATAAAATACGCATTTTATTTTCATATTATATGCTGTCAATTTTATTATTAAAAAGAGTACCTAAATAATTCAATTAGTTGTTTATGTATGTATATATCGATTTTGTTAATATCATAAATTTAGTTTATTTTTATTTGTGTTTAGTGATAACCCGTACTCCCCACTATCTTCCACGACTACATTAATAAATAAGCACTTGTAAGCGTTAAAGTTTTCAGGCTACCAGCACTGTCTCATCTGCGTATCTTAGATTGTTATCTGGGCCTCCAAATTTTAATACCAAATTCCTGATCATCCAATGCTTTATTCATAATGTCTTCCGAATAAGTGTTAAAGGGATTGGCGAAATCACACAACACTGACGAACTCCTCTCTTAACTTCTATATCTTCAGTTCTTTCTTATATCCGTACTACCTCTCTTTGACTATGCTAGAGATTTGTTCTGGTAAATATCCCATTCTAACTGTCTGCATATTCTAGCATGAATCACTTTTATAAATGCTTTAAACCCATTAGGATTATAATGCAGAAATATGGGCAGTGTTTCAGTGTTTTTTGTAGTGTTATTAGAGTTGTATATTGTGGAAAACAACAATTATTTGGCCCTACTTCGTGAGCAACCCCAGTAATTTTTATCAAATTAATACTACATAGTCAACTTATAATACACCTCTGAAGAGCATTGCTAACGATATCATCAGTTTTTATGCCATTATTCTCAAAAACTATTATTCACGATTTTTCCTGTTACAAAAACTTCACTTCTTTGTTATCTATGAACGAGTAGTTATTTTCGTGAAACATCCGCAATCAATCTGGTATAATTGTCGCAAAACCTGGGTTGAATTAGGAGTGGCTATTTAAATTCAATTCTTCCAAGTTTTGTTTATCCATGTAACTTGTGTGTGATTGCTAATATCTTGGAAATAGAGAAGACTGGAAGAAGAAGAATAGAAAAGACAACAATGTCAGCGAAGAAATTAAAAGAATAATAGTGCTTGTCAATAAGTGCTATTATGGCTTGAGGAAACAGGTGGCTCCAAAACTACCCAGAAAAATTAAAATTACCATATATAAAACACTAATAAGTCTAATGTTAACATACGGGTCAGAAACGTGGTCACTTACACAGAACGACCAAGAACTGCTTAGACGTTTCGAGAGACAAATTCTAAGGAAAATATATGGAGGAGTCCAAGAACAGGGTTTGTGGCATAGCCGCTAGAACTTTAAATTATACAGAAGTTTTGGGGAACCTGACGTTGTAAAATTTATTAAATTAGATTAAATTAGCACGCCTTCGATAGATAGGACATGTAATTAGGCGAGATGAAGATGATACGATCAGAAAAATTTTTGACCAAAGAGGACCTGTGGGAAGACGATCCAGAGGAATACCAAAACTTAGGTATTAAGATAACATAGAGGATGATCTAAAATCCATCGAAGTTAAAGCATGGAGAAGAGTTGCTCATGACGAGCTGTAATGCCACTGATGATGATGATGATTCCCAAAAAACTATTATTCGCGATTTTTCTTGTTACAAAAACTTTACTTCTTTGTTATCTATAAACGATTAGTTATCTGCGTGAAACATCCGCAATCAATATTGTATAATTGTCGCAAAATCTGGGTTGACTTAGGAGTGGCTATTTAAATTCAATTATTCCAAGTTTTGTTTATCCATGCAACTTGTGCGTAATCGCTAATATCTTGGTAATAGTATAGTTTCAAGTCAAATCGATATCGAGTGCGATGTGATCACTTAGTTACATCATTAATAATCTACGTTAATCTTCATCATCGGGAGGTTAACGCATCATCCATCAAGAAATAAACTAGCAGGGTTTATTTCTACATCCAAATCTGTCAGAATTAACCAGTGTTTTTGATTGTAAAGCCGTGAAAAGCATTGCTGGGAAGATAAGTCATAGCTAACAACTCATCATGTTGGTCACACGTTATTGGAAAACAGGTACAGACAAGCTCTAGACAGCAGGTACTTTTCATCAATAAAAACATTTCGCGAATTAACTTCACAAATCTCTCATTTCTAACAATTAAATCCAAGACCTCAAACTTTGTAAATAATCATGGTACATCGTTCTCTAGATATTAGTACAGTTCGTCATACCATATTGTGAACAACATAATAATGTAATAATTTAACTCATTTTGTCATTTAGTTAGTTATAATAATTGTAATCATTTCTCTCATTTGTTAAGTAGTTAAGTAGTAATTAAATTTATAAAAGCAATTCAAGTATATCTATAATTTATTTCACGGTAAACCCCTTACGAAGTATCAAATTTTCTTATTGAATGTACAGTTCATGTCTGAGGGAGAGTTTCAACTCCTGTCATAGCTCCTATCTTGTGTGAGTCATACTACAGATATTACCTGCATAAGTTGATAACAGCCATTCTTATGGTATGATTCCTAATTTATAAATGCTGTTGAATAACTTTACCAAGACAGACATAAATCTGCTATTCTTCAATAGTCAATTAGTGCTACTAAATCTAAATTTAGAAGTAATAAATGATAAGTGGGATCTAGATATATAAATAAAAACACGAATAAAATAGGTCAAAAACATGTGCAATAAATTGAAGCAAATGCTTTATATCCCGAAACTACGCTTAGATGTACGACTTCTTCTTCTTCAGCCTTAAGTAATCTAACTTTGGACATAGGCCTATCCCAAATCAATCCAGTGTCTTCTATTTTGCACCACTTGCTTCCAGTTGGGTCCTCCGTTCTTCTTAATCCGTCTATCTTCTTTGTGGTCTTCCTCTGCTTCTCTTTCCTAACCATGGTCTCTATTGTTGTATTTCGTGGTTCCATCTCTTATCCTTCAGTCCGGCATTGTATCCTGCGAAGCTCAATTTTAATTTGGCAGCATGTCCTCCTGCGTCTTTTACTAAGATATACGGCTTAGAGTTATTAAATGCTACGTTTGGCCAGTCCTTCTATATAAAGTTTAAGCCTGGATATTCAAATTAAATACCATGAGATCGCTAAAAACCTTTGAAATGTGATTTCATCACAGACTGCTTAGAATATCATGAACACAGTACATAATCAATCGAACAGTATTAAACATCATAAACAGAGAGTTAGAACTTCTAACAACGATTAAGAACAAGAAAGGCTTCGTAACAAGACCATATAATAAGAAATGACAAATATAATTTTGTACGAATAATAAGAATTTAAGGGAAAGTGGAAAGCTGAATGGAAGTAGGGAAAATAAAAATGTAATGGCTTCGCAATATCAGAGCTTGAACCGGCATGAACATTCAACAATTACTCAGAGCGACGCAGAATAGGAAAGATTTTAATGTAGTGATCGCAAACCTTAGTAACAGTTTGCACCAGAAGAAGAAAATTGCTTCCTTTTAAAACTATATAGATTCCTATGTTGAGGAGTCAGTTCCCAATAAAACGAAAATCGGAAAGACGATTATAAGTGCATTATATCGCAAGAGTCATTATATAGTCATACATTATGATAATCCACAGACGTTTTGAATGCAAATCTCTTTGACTTATTTTTTATAATTCTTCATTGTGTAAAGTATTGTTCTAAAGTAAGATCGAGTGTCCAAGATTTAATTTTTACTTAAATATCTACAAAAAACGTTTCTGCAATATCTAACAAGAAACACGCATGGTACCACGTTTAATATTCTAAGCAGTGTATGGTAGTGCGATATGTCGTCACAAATATTTTAACTGTTCGACTTTTTTTATCATATCTCAGCTCGGTCCCTATGTTTCCGATAAGCAGATTTGTAACATATTTTTACGGTTGGCGAATGTAAAACTTGCCAATTGCTCGTTCCGCTCATTTCGTACAGATCATAATACCACTTACTAGTTTAGTGCATAAATAGCTGTTACAATTATCTAATAAAATCAATGAAAATATTCGAATAATTACCTATTACATAACATATATTATATTTTTATTACAGTAAAGTCCAATAATTGAAACACAAAATAAATATCCACAACAAAAATGCTTTCAGACAATGCGATTATTTTTTTCAGTCGCTGATGTTAATCCGGCTCTGAAAGCAACAGGTTGTAGGATTGTGAATCAATTTACCATTGATAGTTACCTACAACTCGAATTACAGCAGAGCCCAATATTCACCGAGCTCAATATATTATTATATATTTGTTCTTTTTACTCATATTTAGGTTTCTTCGTTTCATTCAGAAGTTCTCGTCTATGTGCTTATAATAACATAGACACGTACTGGATTCTTCATGATAAGTTTGTGTGAAGGAATATTATTATTTGTTAATGTATTCTCGGTCAGTTCGGTTAGCTACTGGTAATTTACTAACGAATCGTCAACTTGAGATTTGATGACGAAACGTTAATTATTATTTCAAAATAGTAAGAAAGTTACTCGTTAGCAAATATAATTTTTAGGTTATTTCTAGTAAAACCAAAAGTATCATTATACAGGGTTGATTACTCAAAAGTGTGCACCCCGATAGTTGACAATATGCATTGGATTTTGTGAAAATGCTAAAACTGGTCGATTTTTGTTCCAAAGGGGACATCCTTTAATGATATAGATGTCTATCATTTGTCAAACCCCTTTATCTCAATAGCAGAAACCTTTAATTTTAAATAAGGAACATACTGTGTGTGACATATCATTATTCCTTAGATAGGTATTTAACTGAAGAACGCAGGCATCCATGATTTTTCCATATTAACTCTATTCTTGTGAACAAGTATTAGTTTTTTGAAGATGTTACACCTCTTAAAAACTAAACTTACATAAAACGACTATATTTTGCTAGTCAATTTCAAATTTTTCACATTACATCAGAAACTACATTAAAACCAAATTTGCAACATTAATAGGAAACTTTATTAAATATAACGTATAAAATGAAATACATTTTAAATTAATAAATTCATAATTCAACACAGTTTACACATCAGCTATAATTATTTAACTAAATGTTAAAAGTATTAAATAATGATAAGTTTAAAAATTATATCCACCATCGTCTATACATTTATATTAAGTTTTGTTCGAAATTACGACCAACATTTTGAATTATTTCAAGGGTTACTAGACTACATACATGCACTAATCATCGTCTTAGTTTGTCCAATGAAGCAGAAGTTGCTTTTTAAATAACCCCCTAGAAAGAAGTCTAGGAGTGTTAAATCGGGGATCTTGCTGCCCATTCAATAAAACCCCTTCGTCCAATCCATTGCCTAGTAAACCGTTTATTAAGGTATCGCCTTTATGCTATAATGCTGGGTTGCACCGTCTTGTTGAGAAAAATAAATGATCTTTTGAGTACTTATACCATACGTTTAATTTCAATGGCTGTTGGGTATGTGTTTTTCTTAAGATATTTTTTAGTACCTAAAGTAGGTTCCAAATTATCACGACCTAAAATTGCTACAGGAAGATCAAACAATGTAGAGGAAGATCAAAGAAATGGCTGGAATATATAGAACAATTCCTACTGCACTGTTTGATAAAGATAAAAACATATTATTCAATAAGAAAGAAAAACTGGACAGATGGCAGGAATGTATAGCAGAACTGTTCAGTAACAACCAACATATTGGTTATAATATAAGGATCTAAGAATAATAGCCAATCTCCATAGAAAACAAGTAGCCAAGATTCGAGTAGACAATCAATTATCCGATGAAGTCCCAATACAAAGAGAAGTACGACAAGGTTGATAATACGGTTGAAACTTAGTAATAAGAAGACGAAACTTATGATCATAAGCAAAAACCAAGATACAGATGCAAAGTATATGGCAGACAAGGAGGTATTGGATAGAACAGAAAAAATAACATACCGAGGATGCAACATCACAGACAGCTTTGATCACTTTGATATGAGATTAAATGTAGGATCGAAAAAGCAAGGAGTGCCTTCCAACAGATAAAGAAAGTTCTCTGCAATTTAACCTTGAACTTCCATTTCCGACTCAAAATCCTTAATTGTTTTGTGTTTTCTGTTCTTACGTATGGAGCAGAGGCATGGATACTCACTGTTGCGTCTTGCAGACGGTTGCAGTCTTTCGAGATGTGGTGCTATCATCGCATGGTCAGAATATCATATGTACATCATATAACTAACGACGCAGTAATGCAACGTTTACAAAAAGAGCCTGAAGTCTTGAAATCTATTAAAAAGCGAAAGTTACCATACTTTGGACATATAGTGAGAAATAAAAATAAATACAGAATCCTAATATTGATATTAGAAGGGAAAATGCTACCGAATATCCTGGCTTAAGAATTTGAGACAGTGGACAGGTATGACCACCACAGACCTATTTTGAACATCTACTAATAAAATACGATGGGCCATTGTAGTAGCCAACATCCATAGAGGATAGGCACTAGCAGAAGAAAAAGAAAATTGCTACGTCTGTCGCTTCGGTCCTAACAAGTTTTTCACACTCCCTTTTTTATCAGATACCGATCACGTTTCATAAAAGTTTTTAACCAGTCTTAATTTAATTTTAACGTATAAATGATGAGTGATGAGACAGTTTATCTTAAGAAAGTTGAATAAATAATTTCGCTGTTCTCCTTGCCACTTTCCATTTTTAAAAAATATGGAACTAATTTCAACGAATTCTGCGATATATTTGAATATTTTGAATGAATTTAAAAATACTTATTTAATATCGCTGTTACACGTTACCAATCATAGTTCAAATAACTTAACTAACTATTAACTATTATTAACTTAATTATTTTGCATAAACTATTTGCAAATTTGATTGAAAAAAATGTTATTATTAACTGTTTGGGAAAGTATTTAATACTTATTTTCATATTTTTACATTTACTATTTTTCTTTTACTGTACTATAATGTGCTCTTATTTAATGGTATCTTCAATTTACTTATTTGCTTTAAAATATATCGTTTTCTGTTATTAGTAAAATCTCATTATTAAACTGGCTTAAACACATTTAGTGTGTTTTTAAGTTTAAAGATTCGACTTTCTTTGTTATGTTGGGTAACTTCCTTGGAAACCATAGAAAACGTTGTAAAGTATCATATCACTGTGACCATTAGATTATCGCCATTCAAAAACGCCCTACAATAGAGTTGATTTATGGGTGTGCGCTTGACTCTCTTACCCTACGGACCACCTAGAAATATGGCCAGAGAGTGTATGACTATTTTATACCAAGAACCGACACTTCCTAACGAGACAGCGTACTGAAAACATCCAGTTTATCGGTTAAGTCCTCTTTTGTGCCTCGGCGCCGGGCGTCTCTTAACGTCGTGACGTGGCACTATTCTACTGCCTGCTTCAATAATTATTTCACCAATATTTCAAAAGGTAAGTCCATGCTTTGTACAGATAACAGCATTGAGTAAAAGCCAACCAATTTTCGTAATTTATTCACAATTAATATTTGCTATTTTCGCTAACTTATTTACAGTCAAAATATCGCAATTTTTCTTCATTATTTCTAATTTCATTTAACCAGCGACCTCTAGGTTTTACACAAAAAGTTAACACTAATAAAACAAAAGCGTTACGTTTAGTTTTACGAGGTGTAACTCTTTTAATAAATTGATACTTTTTACATAAACAGAATGAGTTCATGTGAAAAATCATGGATGCCTGAATTCTGTAGTAAAATACGACGTGTCAGACATAACCTATTCTCTATTTAAAATTAAGGGTTTGTGGTAAATCTAATGAATATTGCCAAATATCGAGATATGTAATAGCGTATACACTACAGGACAATGCTTAATCACACGATTTGGTGAGATCACGAATTGATGAGAAATACGAGAGGAAACCAAAATATCGAAAAATTGAAGTTAAATTTATATATTTTTTTCAAATTTAAAATTTTATCTCTTCCTTCTATACTCCGCTGTATCGGTTTATTCTCATTATTGTTGGATCAGATAACAGATGAACTTTAAGTGGAAATTAGTTGGAGTTTAATGTATGCTGATGATATATTTTATTGATCTGGAGACCACCCATATTATTAGTTCCTCAATAATATTTTTTGTCTCAGTTAATTCTAAAATAATGAAATGAACTACATATTTTTAAAAAAGTTATTATCGGAACGCAATTCAAAAATACTGAACATATTCTAGTTTAAATCTAAGAAGGCAGTTACATTAAATTATGAGAATTCGTTTCTTTCTTTGGAACATAACAAAACGTTGTTTCTTTTAATAATAATATTTATACATACTATATAGAGTTTATGTTACAAAATGAAGATTTATTTCTAAAAGATATTCGAAAATCTTAGATGTCACATATTTATTCCACATTATGTAGGTGTAGGAAATATTTAATATTTTATCAAATATTTAATATTGAGGAAGGACGCTTGTCAAAATTTCTTCTTTAGGAAAGGATAAGAGCTAACTGTGGTTGGAGAAGAGATTGAGAAAACTTGGAAGAGAGATGGGGAGTGGAATTTAACACAGAGTGGGAAGATGGGAAGTTTTGGCTGGATACAGTGGAACAGGTGATAGGAGCCATTCGTTCTGGGACAAGAGAAAGAACAGTGAAGAAAGCAACTGAATCTAGTTTCTGCAATTATTGTAGAGCTTTAATTGGACTTAATGTTGACATGGATTATATGAGGGATAAAGTGTATTTTAATAATATGTATAAGGTAGATATTTAAGATTAGATGTGGTGTATTGTATCTCAATGATAGACCTGGTAGAGCTGATAGGAAAATGTCTGCTTTGTGTAATGAGAGGGAGACGGAACATATTCTGCATTTTATGAATAAAGAAGGAAGTGGTTCGGGAAAAGTAGATTGAAAAGGGCAGAATTATTGAAACTTATGAGAAGTTTGGGCTGGTGGGAACTAGTTACATATGCAAGGCATGCATACAGGTATAGGTATAATTTTGTGGTGCAATATAACTATTAACCTCATGACATCCTCATATCTAAAATTTAATCTAATTTTTTTCAATGTTATTTGTAATTATCAATTAACGAGTGATCTTTTCCACTTTATTAAATCGATTAATACTTAATACTCTTATCATTACGTGCTCTTGTGTCTGAAGTAACCATATCCCAGGAATGGAATATTACAATTATCTTGTTTAAACGATCGGGATCAGGATATATTTACATTACTGATAACTTTAGCATTCATTTTTTGTTAATTATTGTTAATTTTATTGTTGTTTATAATAAGGACAAAATGTTGTTTTATATTCTGGCTAACTCACCAGACGACCAATGATCATGGGGAAGAAATGTTTATTTTTGAAGGAGAGCTATTACTTTAAGCAATTACTGTATTTTAAAGCAATAAATCATTTCTGAATCTGAATCTAAATCTAAAATAATGACATGAACTATTTTAAATAAAGTCACATTCGAGACGCAATTCAAATATGCTCAAAAAAGAAAGTCTTATTCGCTCCGTGCGTGACCATGGTAGGGGTACATTGAAACGATGCCAGCGTGCGTAGCGGCGAAATATGACAAAATTGGAATATTGGACAAAATATTTTTACGCATAAATTTTATCAAAAATGCGTGCAAATACATGTTGCGTATTTAATTGTGCTAATAATAGCAAAAATGGTGAGTGTAGTTTTCATAGGTTTCCAAAGATTACATATAAATTAGAGAAAAAAAAAAGATGAATTCGTGCTATTAATATGAAAAAGTAAATATCACATAATTTCATTTTTATGCAATTGAAATAGAAAAATTTAAATAATTTACCTTGAATGATATTTCATAAAGGCTTCAAGCTAACTGCAGATGACTTTAGCTTTTATATAATAACTTTTACTATTATTGTTTTTAATTATATGCTCTTTTGCGTGAAAAACTTGATTTGCCAGTACTAGATTTTTCCCTTTCTTTTCCGTTTGGAGTTGAAAAGGTATATTATGATGAATTTTGAGAAACCCAGTTTTTAATACTACATTTATTTTATACATAAACTTTAAAATATAGTTAAAAAACTAATTTATTAATAATTGTCAATTTCGCATGTATTTAACAATGTCAAACATATGTCATCTGTTTAACCTGAAAATTGGGATTCCCAAATTGTCAGATGAAGGCGGTAGGTGTCGCGTCAGTCACGCACGGAGCGAATACATTAAAATATATAATGAAACTTTAGGTTTAAATTCTAGTCTAGATTTAAAAGGGCAGCTACAAGAAGATTATGAGAATTCGTTTCTTTCTTTGTTACGCAACTAAACGTTGTTTCTTTTAATAATTATATTTAGACATACTAGATAGAGTCTATGTTACAAAATGTACATTTATTCCTAAAAGATATTTGAAAATCTTAGATATATACGTATTCCATATTATGTTGAATGTATAGAAAATGAAATATTTCATCAAGTTCTTTTACCTCTCTTTGTATAATCTGCGAATAAAAGTCTGCGAATGAATTGTTCCTTCCACAAATCGAATTTGTAGTAGTACCATAAATGTTTTGTTGTAAAATTTAATTCAGTTTCTTTATAGTATACACGTGCCTTTACAATGTATAATAAACGCCTTAAATTACTTAGAAAACTGTGATTTTACAATCATAATAATTGGCAAAACATAAAATTTGTTTGTGTGAATAATATTTTATTGATCTTAAATATATGTTGTAGGATTTCCTAAAACACTACTTTTAAACTTTAAATAATGTTTACTAAAACTGCAAAAAATATCTCTTACTGTTTTAATATTGATTTATTTGATAATTAGTAATATAGGCTAAGATTCAATTTTCCTTATGTTCTTAACCTTAACCACTATATTAAATAGTATACAGGAGAGGGCCCTCTCCTGTATACTATTTAATATAGCGATAGGGAACACAATCACAGGCTCAATATATAACAAGTCTATGCAAATTCTTGACTGCATTGATGATATCGATATCGAAGGAAAAATGAAAAGCGATGTACGAGATATATAGCGCTCACAGAATGAGCCAACAAAATGGGTCTTGTAATACACACCAACAAATAAAATATATGAAAATATGTCCGCCACTGCGAATCGTATGGCCACTCGATATAAAAAACTACGTCATAGTTAACGAATTTGTATACCTGGAAACATTGGACAGTAGAACTGCTGCAGCGAATAACCGCAGAATTTGTATGACCAAAAGATACTCACCAAGATAAGATATTTTGGGCTCAATTCCCTTCTAGATTCTCAAATAAATCAAGAAATACAACGGTGTTTTAGGAAATAATAAAACACCCAGTTTTAATGTATTTCTTGGACTTGGACTCTAACAAAAAGCAATGAAAACAGTTTAGGATGTTGTGAAAGGAGGGTACGGAAGAGAATTTATGGAGCAGTGAATGACGGTTATATGTGGAAGTTGGATAAGAGGAAAGCCCAAAAGGATTAAGTGGTAACATCGAAAGAAGATATGAGAAACAGGGGGTAAGTGCTTGACAGAGGAAGGCGATGAATAGAGAAAACTGAGGAAAACTTCTTAAGGAGGGTGAAACCCACATAGATTTGTAAGGGTATACTCATGATACTTCTTCAACCTTCTATTTCTAGAGCAGGTGGAATAGGTAATAGCTTAGAGTTGTTAGTCAGAAGTGTATAAAATGGTGTTTATTAGAAAACAATTTTTCAATTTTATAAATGTTTGTCTTGCAGTTTTAATATAAATTTTTTAATTCAATATTTTTTTAATTAATTGATGGATTCGACCGTTACTTGATGGAAATTCATTTTATGTAACAATAAAACACTGAAAACTTTGTTTTTAAACTTCCACAAAATTTATTGTAAATATTATCACTACAGCTGTTTCGGCTGATTGCCTTTCTCAAGTCATCTATTTTGGCTTGGGTTTACAAATGTATAGTCTCTAATGAAATAGGTTGAGGAGGGGAGAACTGTTTGTCTCAAGTTGGTCATTCAGAATTATATCTGTGTTTTTTAATTTGTTGATTTCCATAGATTCTAACAAAGATAGCTTAAGGCCTTTATTTTGAATGTGAAGAATTTTAAATTTGTCATTAAAAGAATGATTATGATCTAGAAGGTGAAGTGCGTATGTCGAATCTGTTTTTCTATTCTTGAAAGCCCTTTTATGTTCTGCTATTCGTTTATCAAAGTTTCTACGAGTTTGACCGATGTAAGTTTTTGGGCAGTCGCCACATTGAAGTTTGTACACACCACTATTTAAGTGTTTTGTCTTTTTGGCTCTTGTTATTTTTAATATATTTGCCTAGGTTGTTATTTGTTCGGAAAGCTGGTGTTATTCCTTTCTTTTTTATGTGTTTGGCAATTTTTGTTGTTATTTTGCCTGTATATGTAATCGAGCAGAAGGTACTGAGTTTTTTCTCTGGTGGTGGAAATACTAATTTCAGGGCTTTCTTGTATAGTTTTTGATTTAACATTTTATTAATTGTTTGTTCGTTGTATCCGTTGTTTACTGCTATCTGCTTAATTATATTTAATTCTGTCTCAAAGTTGTATTTTGACATCAGAATTTCTGTTAATCTATATTACATACTATGATACTAATAATAATACTATACTAATGGGTAATCCTCTAAGCCCATTGCTATCAGATATTTTTATGGATCATCTAGAGACAAAGATTTCAAAACATCCCGTATTCAAACAGTTTTTATATTGGTGGAGATACGTAGACGACGTACTGGTATGTTTCACAGGAACTAATAGGCAACTCGACCAATTTTTATCATATATTAATTCACTTCATAGTCATATTGAATTTACAATAGAAACAGAACAAAATCAATGCATAAATTTTTTAGATTTAAAAATTAGCAGACTTCAAAACAAACATGACTTTTCCATATTTCATAAACCTACCCATACTGACACGACTATACATAATTCGTCATCCCATCCAACACAACATAAACTGGCAGCTTATCATAGTATGTTACATAGATTAACAGAAATTCCGATGTCAAAATACAACTTTGAGACAGAATTAAATATAATTAAGCAGTTAGCAGTAAACAACGGATACAACGAACAAACAATTAATAAAATGTTAAATCAAAAACTATACAAGAAAGCCCTGAAATTAGTATTTCCACCACCAGAGAAAAAACCCAGTACCTTCTGTTCGATTACATATACAGGCAAAATAACAACAAAAATTGCCAAACACATAAAAAAGAAAGGAATAACACCAGCTTTCCGAACAAATAACAACCTAGGCAAATATATTAAAAATAACAAGAGCCAAAATAAAAAACACTTAAATAGTGGTGTGTACAAACTTCAATGTAGCGACTGCCCAAAAACTTACATCGGTCAAACTGGTAGAAACTTTGATAAACGAATAGCAGAACATAAAAGGGCTTTCAAGAATAGAAAAACAGATTCGACATACGCACTTCACCTTCTAGATCATAATCATTCTTTTAATGGCAAATTTAAAATTCTTCACATTCAAAATAAAGGCCTTAAGCTATCTTTGTTAGAATCCATGGAAATCAACAAATTAAAAAACACAGATATAATTCTGAATGACCAACTTGAGACAAACAGTTCTCCCCTCCTCAACCTATTTCATTAGAGACTATAAATTTGTAAACCCAAGCCAAAATAGATCACTTGAGAAAGGCAATCAGCCGAAACAGCTGTAGTGATAATATTTAAAATAAATTTTGTGGAAGTTTGAAAACAAAGTTTTCAGTGTTTTATTGTTACATTTTTTTAATTGATATAATATACTCAGAAAATATGGGCTTTTAATTATTTAGATAAAAATATGCCCTTTATATTTAAAAAAATCAACGATGACGTCACATCTGCTAAGGTAGTGGGGGTAAAAGTTATTTTCTTCCAAAAAGGTTAAAAACAAAAATAAAAATCGAGCTGTCAGAGCTTTAACGCCGAAAATAATTAAGTGATGAGATCATAGACAATTTTCACTACATACTTATGAATGCATTGTATATTAAAATGAATAAATGTCAAAATTATATTTCAATGTTACTGCAGTTTTAATCTATATAAAAAATACGACTTTTTAAAAACTAGCCAGAAGGCATTTTAGATTATTATTATGTGAATTGATTTTTACATGCAAAATTTATGGACAAGATGATAATTAACGTCTACATATTTGCATGTATTACGCATATCATTTAAAAATGTTTGCGTATTAGCAATTCATTTTTATTTCGGAATTATTTCTCTATAATTATTCGACCCATTTTTTCGCCATTCTTTAATAGGGGAATCTTAATGCTCGTTCTCAATCCTTAAGTATTATTGATCATTTTAACATATCATTAAACATTATTTTTAACTATAGTATCAGCTATTTGCTGTTTCGTATTTCCCAATACTCTGTCTTAATTTTCAGTTTCATTTACTCATTGTTTATTCTTTTAGTTTATATTCTGTTAGTTTCGTTAATTCGTTTATGTTATTTCAGGTGTTTCAGGTATTTCGTTATTTTCATTTGTTTCGTTTATTTGTTTAGGATGTACCGTTCTTGAATCTTTGATAATATGTTTTGCTTTAATCGAAATTCTTAGGGTAGGTTTATGTTGGAGCTGCGATAAACGATAAGAGCAGCGATGAGAGCCGCGACAAGAGCAGCGCAAAATTAATTTCTATGACATGCAGTTTATAGTCGAGCTTCGACAATAGCGACGATCTCCACTTCGAAGGTTACGTTTTATTTATTATTTTCGATCAAACTAATTAATTGAAAATATTGCTTAAAATGAGAGCTTAGAAAGAAGAAATACTTTCAACTTCAAGTGCTGTTATATATTATATTGTTGAAACTGCAAATGAAAAGCGAAAATTCTCTACACACCCTATAAATACCCAAATGCACATGTTGGAGAATTTCATCATCTGTACAAACAAATAAGGTAATATCCTACAAAATTTATGAAATATATGAGAATGAGAATAGATACCTTTGATTACATACTTTCGCATATCTCTGATGGAAAAACTGCCATAGTAGATCAATTGTATCCAAAGAGCGGCTAATGATTACAAACATGTAAGTAATAAATGTAGTCATATTTTATAAAAACAACTTTAGTCTAACAGACTTCAAAATATAAACAGACACAAGAGAAAGTAGTAGTAACGATAACTTTAGAAAAATAATAAAAAATAAACTTTAACCTTTCAATGAGTTGAATATCAAATATCTAATATAACACTCCAGGTTTAATTCAATAAAGCAAAAGTATCATATAAGTGAGACTGCGATTGAGGTATATTTAAATGTGTTTCTGCCTCATTATAAAAATTTCTTGCAGTATTGACGTGACCGCTGGGTGTAGAACCGTAATTGGAGTTCGTAGTGTTTTCAACTGTATGACTATTTTCGCCTGGTTTTAGGAATTTCTGAGTTAATTTCATTACCCTCATTCTGTATTCTAGCTTATCGTAAGCTGACAATTTTCGTACATGTGGTAGTAAGCTTTGAGAAAAACTCAAATCTTCATCTTCTACATTTTTATTCTTTTTTTGTTCTAACAACTTCAGTTTTTGTTTTTCTAACTGTAGTAAAGCCTGATCTATATATTCTTTTGCTAAACGCTTTTTGGGATAGTTTCTAGCAGAACTTGAAGCTTGCGACGAAGATGGCGTACCGCTAGACGGCGCTGAGTCCAAATGTTTAAGATGCTCAAGTGGAGATTGGAGGTTGTCTGTTACTGACTGTTCACTTACGTCCTCCTTCCGGTTCGAGGAGATAAGAATACGGCCGGGGCCAAAGGACTCTGCCTGTCGTAAGAGGCGACTGATGGGCGGATATGAGAGGTGGAGAGCCGTCGTTTGAGGTGTAGGGTTAGTAGGAACGCACAGAGATGCTTAGTCATCTCAGTCACCGGTCTACATTCCTAGTATCCGAGGCGAGCGTCTCGTGGGACCAGTCTATTCTCATTTTCCACAAGAACCAGGTGAGGTTGAACGAACCTCCCAAAGCCGACACCGAGGAGGGTGGTGTGGTTTGACTCGGCACGTACCCACCTTGGAATGATTTACGAGTGGTAGAGGAGTGATTCCTCGGCGGCGACCTGTCTACGTGCGAGGTGGTATTCCACCACCTGCTTTTTTTTTCGTCTCCGGGGGGGGGGGGGACTCACGGAAGGGTGGCGTGACTTGCAACACAGGTACTACGGGGGAGGTGGAGCCCCACGATGTTTCGGCATCGTGCCACCTCCAATTGGTGTCGGACTCGTAGGGGCAAGTGGTATGCGCTGGGGGTCGTATGCCGCGAGGCTAGGAAAACCATGGTTCTACGAAATTCTTTTGGAGGTCACAAAGCTATGCAATGTTCACTTACGTCATCTTCGGCACTTTCACCTTGTAAAGTTTGGGATGACTTATCTACAATATCGTTATTATTTCTGGGAAAATTGCCGTTAGATTTTCTTCGAGTAAATTGCTCTTTTAGAAACAAAAGACTTTTAAGTACTTTTATTCCCCTGTATAATCATATGTTTGAGAATCTTCAGATTTCGGTTTAGGAATGGCTGCCAAGGTAGTCCTAAATTTGCCCTCTTCCTAAACTCTTCCATTTATTCCGTACCAATGACACTAAAATAAATAATATAAAATTGTAAAGTATACATTATTAAAAATAGTAATTAAATAAACTGAACTAAATGGCTTATATTACATTACAGATATTTATCAACTGGTCAATCGTTTAGAAGTTTGACGTTTACTTTCCGCATGGGAGTTGCAACAGTTTCAAAAATTATTAGAGAAATGCCTAATATAATCTGGGAAACACTTCAACTGTTACACATAAAAATCCCCAGGGAAGATTATTATAATCTTTGGAAGTTTCCTAACTGCATCGGCTCTGTCGACGGGAAACATATTAGTTTAAACTGCCCTGCTCATTCTGGCACAATGTTTTATAAATATAAAAAATATTTTTCAATTGTTTTGCAAGGATTAGTTGATGCTAATTATAGATTTATAAACATTGATGTTGGAGGTTACTGCAAACAGAGTGTTGGGGGAACTTCCAGGTCTTCAGCCTTGTTTTTGTACTTGTCAGATGGGCAACTTAATATTCCCAACGAATGTCTTTACCAAACCCAAACATCACTGTACCCCATGTTATCATAGGTGATGAAGCCTATCCACTTCTCACCAACCTATTAAAGCCTTATGGAAGACAACAATTAAATAGGGAATAATTTAATGCCAGATTATCAACAGCACGAAGAACTGTTGAATGTGCTTTTGGCACTCTGTATTTTAAGTGGAAAATTTTAGGAATAGCGATACAAACATCTACAGCTGATGATATTGTGAAGTGTATCTGTTTGCTGCATAATATTATTATTACCAGAGAAGGCATTGAGCATAACGTTCAAGAAACAAGCACAACTAAAACAAGAAATGTCACACCAAGAAATACTGAAAGACCAAACTAAGCTACTGAAAACATTCGCATTCTATTTAAATCGTATCTTTGTCGCAATCCTATTTAAATATGTACTATTACCATTATTATTATTATACATTTTTCTTTATTAAATTTCCAAATAATATTTATTATTACACCTTCTTAAGGAAATTACTAATTCTTAATAATAATTAAACTTGTACTTACATTTTGTGTTCAATTTTACTGCCACTTCGACCCTTAATTTGTCGAGAACAAATCTGTTATGATTTTTATTTTTTTGATTCCACAAGGAGGATCTAATAAATATTTCACTAATTAAGCTGTCGATATTCATGCCGGCCACCTCTGATAAATGCAAAGAAAATAGATAGAACAATTATCGCCGCTCTTATCGTTGCTCGGCTGCCAAGCATGGCTCAACGCGTCGCTCTAATATAAACAACATCTTCATATAAAATAATGACATAATTTTCTTTTCTTTGCTAGTATGGCCGCTCTTATCGTTTATCGCAGCTCTAATTCTATCGAGAAAGAAATCATCGTTGGAACAAAACAATACAAGGCGTCATAGAGGACGCACTCAAACCATCTATCAAAAATGTGATGCAAAAATTTCGTACAGTGCATTGCTACAACCGTTTTGTCTACGAACAAAATAAAAGCCGAATGGACTAAGATTAAGAGTGTTACATTCTTAAACCATTTTTATGGTCTAAGGTTACATTAATGAACGTTCGCCGTCTAATAGTAGGTATACAATTGTTTTAACTGTTTTTTAAGTTAATGCTTAAATATTGGTGACTTATATGCACAGGTACTGTAATAGAATTCGGATGTCGGTGAACAAAAGTGATAAAGATATATAGAAATCCATGGACGTATAAATAAAGATCTTTATTTATACGTCCATGTAGAAATCTGATTTTGTGAAATATTTATTTAAAATTTGTGAAAGAGCATTTCTTCTCTAGCATATCTGCGGTTTGAAATTCAAATTAATTGAAAATTTAATATACATTCACGTTAATTGGAGCAGCTGTTTCATTGTTCGTTATAGACGATCGAACAGTAGGCACATATTTGTTATTGATTTATCGATCTATAAATATTTTCTATTGCAAACAAGATATTATTTTACCTTACTTATTCATATTCCGTAAAAGTACTTGCAGGAATGCGAACTGTTGTTGATATTATTTTCTTGCTTGATTTGCGAGTAAGTATATATTTTATATAATCAGAATGCCGAGTCCATCTTATTTAACGAGTCGCTGATGTGTAAAGCTGCAACCGAAATTCAATCCATACTCTGCTGCTATCCGTTACTGTGTAATGTAAGATAAATTTGCTGCTTCACTGACTTTCAATCAGTTGCAAGTAGAAACCACTATTTTTCTCAATCGACTACGTTCAATAGCCGTTGTGAATGAATCTTTCTACTACTGGTAGCAGTCTGCCTTCAAAACGCATTCTATTATATAAAACAATGAAAATTCGTATATATCTCCATTACTGACTGATACATTGAATCAATTCATGTTTGCGTAAATTAGATATTGTCTAATTTCATTCTTCTCTTCTTTTTATCCTAAGGTGTCAATTTATTGTTTTTATTTACCTATCTTTTCAGTCTTGTCTGTTTTATGCCATTATTTTGATTTCACGTGTTTTCTGTTGTTTATATTTTTTTCCGTAGCTATAATTTGTTGTATCGATTTCATTCGTAGTATCCCTTTATGTTTGTGATATTCTTTGTTTCATGTATTTTCCTTGATATTCTATTGGGTTATATGTCCGTACAAATTTAATTGTCTTTTTATTTTGTACATCTCATCTCAATTGCGTTTATTCTAATATTACGTCTTTTCTGAAGTTTCAAATTTTCACTTGCATACGGTAAGATGTATTGTTTGTATATAATGTCTTTGTCTTTAGGGTTAGACTTTTTTTCTAGAATTGGAGCTGCGCGCCATATAATTTGTTAGTTTACTTTGTTCTATTTGCTGTTTATAAGTATATTTTTCTAAATTGTCAGGAAGACCTAAGTTTTAGAGGTGTGGACCGGGTTTATATGTACGACCTGTGCTTGAATATTTACACTTTTGAAGCGAAGCTTCTATACTGGCGTTATTATTTTTTTCTCTACAGTAAAAAGCTGAGGCAAGCGTCACGGAACTGGCACCACAATATGACATAACGGGTAGCGTCAAAGAATATCGGTTCTTGACATCGAGTCACTACTTTCGATCAATTAGTTTCTATATAATTACTCTTAGCAGGTTCAAATTAAAAACTGCATTAAAAATAACTAACAAAATATTGACATATCATGTCAGATTGTGACTATAGAATAAGTTAGTAGAATTCACTTGATGTTGTTCGCTAGTGTATTATAATGGCCGTTGGCTATTAAGATTCTTATTATTAAAAGTATTTAATAAATAATCAAATATTGTTTGTTTTACTGCTTCGAATCCAGAAATCACTTCAGATTATGGGCCAAGTTATCTGCCAGTAATGGAATGTTTTTAATTCTAAGGGTAAACAGGAATTTTGGATCTTGGAATTTTGGGACTCTACAAACGTGAACGTGGTTAAAACAAAGGGAGCAATGGTGGTCAATCTACAGGTAGCAAATTTTAAACAATTTGGTGGTACAAATTTTTCAAATTGGAAGTTTCGCATGGAATTTACTTATGTTGGAACAAAATGATTTGCTGGAAATTTTACAAAAATACATCACACTTTAGTTGATGCCATGACATTTAGTTGATGACACTTTAAAAAAGAATGATGCTAAAGCAAGGAATTTTGAATAGTGCATTGCTTAGCGGATAATGTAATACAGATCGTAAAACATGAAAAGACAGCCAGATATATGTTCAACACTAGAAAAGACACATTTTTGCAAAAAGGTTTGTCTGTTCTAGTTGAAATTCATCGTAAATTAAGAAATATGAGGTATGCTAGAGGAAAATTACCAGATTTTATAATGATTTTTGAAAACACAGGCAGGTCTAACAATTATGTTTGGACACCTTTTAAAGATATTCCAACTAAAAAAAAGGCCAAAGCAGTTTTACAAGTTGTATCATCTGATGTGGCTGGATCATTTTTTTTTCAGCATCATATGATGGATGCATTTACTTTGTGTCCTTTATTGATCATTTTTCTCACTTTTCATATTATGTGCATCTAATGAAAGAAAAAAGTGAAAGTATTGGAAAAGTTTATGGAATATGAAGCAATGGTATGTGTCACATGCATTTAAAAATTTTTGCAAGTCTAAAGGGACTCAAATTAAATCTACAGTACCTAGAAATCCTGAGCAAAATGGGGTCAGTCAGAGATTTAACCGAATTGTTTTAAATATAACCCGTTGCTTACTTTTTGACAGTGAACTGCCTAAGAATTTATGGTGTGAAGCTGTACGAACAGCAACATATATAATTAATGGATTAAAAACTACTGCATTGCCAAGTGGTAAACTTCCAGCAGAAATTTGGTCTAATAAAAAAATATACCTAGAAAAGATACGAATATTTGGTTCGCAGGCTTGGCTCACGTTCCTCAAAAAGTAAGACAAAAGCTCGATGAAAGAAGTCAAGAAAAATATTTGGTAGGATACAGTAATAATGGATATCGTTTATGGAATCCATTAAATAATAAAATTGAAGTTTCTCGAAGTGTGATATTTGATGAAAAATATGTGATACAAACACAAATTTTTACTGGAGAAAAGGAAACAAATGTAGAGAAAGATGATGTCAAAAATGAAAATGAAGAAAAAAAGGATAAGACTATAAGAAAAAGTAATAAAGAACGAAAGATGCCAATTAGATATAATGACTATGACATGAATATGAATTGTTTCAGCAGATATTTTACCATCTGAAGTTACAAAAAATTACAGAGAGTTATCAGTTCTAGAGAAAAATAAAACTTGGGAGTTGGTGTTGCCTACAAATGGGGCAGAATATGTTGCTTTGTCAAACTATAACTGAATGTCTATTTCTTAAACCGTTACCAGAGGATATGATTTGTAAAATTGTTGATCCAATAGTGATATTTGAAGATAATTAGTTATGTATAAAGATTGCTTGCACTTTAGAAACAAAACGATCTAAACACATAGATGTTCGTAATCAGTTTATTGGATATTGTATTTTGAGAATAAAATTAAACCAGTATATGTACCCAGCGGTCATCATGATCACTGGGTACATATATCGCTGAGCGATAATGACAAAAGCATTATCTTGTGTAAGTTCAAAAATTTTAGAGACTGTATAGGTATCTGTAGTATTACTACTAATAGTGATTGATACCTATCTCATACTATTGTTAAATAATTAGTTTTAAGTTATTTTGGCGGAATTAAGGTGAAGTGTTAAAATACCACAATTCCCGCTTGATTTTAAAAGTGACATAATAATATATCATGTCAGATTGTAGCTATAAAATAAGTCAGTAGAGTTCACTTATGTTGATCGTTATTGTATTGTAATGGCCGTTGGCTATCAAGATTCTTATTATTAAATATATTCAATAAATAGTGAAATAGTGTTTTATAATACATAATGAAATAAATATACTATTCTCGTTTTAAAATAATTTCATGTAAATACAATTATTATTTTCAAACATTATATTTTCATAATTTCGTTTTTTTTATTATTGTCCAATTATTAATATCTTTGACCTTATACATGTATGTCTTTTCAGCTTATTTACACAGTTTCTTCTTTTTTGTTGTTTCTGGTAGTATTTTAAGATTTTTTTGTTTAGTCTGCACATTATATGGCATAATAGATCTTACATTTGCTCTATAAATTCTTGATTTGGTCTGTGATAACATTTTTATTTAGGTATATTGTATCTTGTAGATATCCTACCCTTCTGTTGCTGTGATTGATTACTACTAACTTCTGCCTAACTTCTGTCTAACTTCTGCTTTAACATCTCTAAAATTTTGTGTATTTCAATACTTTAAACTTTGAATTTCATTTCTTTCTAATAACTACTTTATCCACTTCAAGAGATGTATCTTACAGGCATCTTTGATATCATACCTTTTTTCTAGGGGAGAAAACCACCATGTTGAAACGGCTGGCTTTTGTTAAATTGATGTAAAAGTCATTGCAGATTTTAATATAGTTCAAAATTGCAAAATTGTTTATGTAATAAGCCAATATTAGGTATATTCCTCTTAGTGTGTCATGAGTTTCATTGATTCTGATTACCTTAAAGTGGGCAAGACATTATATATAATAATGAAGCGACTTTAAATCAAACCAAACGTTAAAAGTTAGTTTGTAGTAAGTAAATTTAAAGAAAGATTTATTAGTATTAAATTAAGCCAGAAACATTTTGTAATTATTGTTATTAAACAAAAACCCACCAGAAATATTTATGTAACGTTCCGCACGAATAGTCTGTATTCCGATTCGGGTCAGTATCGCGTACTTTATGTTTTGCTACGGAAGTAGTGTTTCGATGACGTTCTGGTAAAGTGGCTATTGAATTTCCCATCAAATATTGAAATTAAGAATATTTAACAGTTCTAATTGAAATTTAGACAAATTAACTTACGGAAAAATCTAAAGAGATAGTTTGAAATATAGAATATCTCTGAAGGTAAACCGTTTTAGTACGTTAATGATCGGCCATCTTGTGACGACACGCTTTTACGTTTTGAGGTTATCTTTTTCGAAATAAACCAAATTACAAATACTATTTCCTCTTCAGTTCATATATTAAAGTCTTCAAAAAACATTATCAATGTAATATGTATAATTCGCAAAAAAAAAAGATGATAAAACTATACCACTATTCAAAACAATAATACGCCTATCCTAACATATGGTTCAGAGACCTGAACTCTAACTAAAAGTAATGAAAACATGTTTTCATGTCTCGAAAGGAAAGTATTAAGGAGAATCTGTGGAGCGGTGAATGACAATGGAGTGTGAAGAAGACAATGAAAGGATACAACAACCATAGAGGAATCGCTTTACTGGATGCGACCTACACAATATGAAGATTAATAATGAAAAACAAAATTACCACTTACGATAATGAGATATTTCGCTAAATTTCAAGGAGGTTTCAGGAAAGGTAGATAATCAATCGACCAAACTTTTTTTATGTAAAAATTACTACATAACTTTGAACTGTAATTGAACATAATAGTTATAGAAAACCTATGACTTCTCGACAGAGTCTACGATGCCATGATTTCATTAAATATACTGACAAAACTAATAAAATTAGTCAAAGTGACTCCAAATGAAATGAAAGAGTGAAAGAAAGACTTTAAACGTTTCAAGAAATAATTCATCAATGACACATTCGTTACGGGGAAGGCTTAGTGAAAGGTATCCTGTACCCAGACCATTATTTAATATATCTTATAATATTTATTTGCATAAAGTAAATTATAGGTTGCTTAAACAAATACAACAGAGATATTTGCAGTATTTTGGTCACATTGCTAGAAGAACAGGCACGATGGAAAAACTGATAGTCGAGGATAGAGTTGAAGGAAAGAGACCCAGGGAAGATCTCCAAGCCGTTAGGTAGATCAAACAAAAACATTGATTAACCAAGGGTTACATGAAGCCGAACAACTAGCCCAGGACAGAGAAGGGTGGAAGGAAATCGTGAAAAAACTGTAAAGGCCTGATGGTGTCACCACATCCCAAAAGGGGTTAGGACTGAGGAGGTGGATAATTTATTTTACATCATGGTAGATTAGACTCTGACAGAATCATATATTATAATAAATAGCAAGTTATTACTTTTGCGATGATACTGCATTAATCACAATCACAAGTAGAGCTGTGTAGATCACTCGCTAGATACTGGCTTACCAAGCCGGACGGTTTAGGTTCGATCCCGTAAATCAAAAATTTTTCAATTTTTAATTCAAGTGAGTCATCACTGTGCTTCGGAGGGCACTTAAAACGATCGATCCCGACTACGTTAGTAGCCGTTAACACTAAAACATTAGCCAGAAGGTTACACGAATGAAAGATGTGCAAAAGCCCATTTGCTGTTGTAAAACCGGTTATAATAACAAAAGACTTTCAAAAAAAACAGTAGAGCTGCAGAAAATGTTTAGAAAAATACATAATATATCTAAATATAAATATACAAATAATCTATATAAATATTTCACAGAAATGTTTGAAATTGTGCTGATAATCTTCTATTATTATTTTTATCTCATGAGTACTGTAGATACATACCTCTTATAAACCACGAACCGGAATATACCATACATATGTCTACCAATAAAAATAAATATACTCTGATGTCTCAGTGATGAATGTTTTTTCTTTGGTGCCGAATGATATGGATTTGATTTCTCCGCAAAATCAAAAAGTGTTATCCAGGTCGCTGCTTCAAATGACCTGGCAATCCAACAATTGTAATCTATCTACAAGGAATCTACGTTCCTGTAGTTGGCTGTATACCATATATTAAAAATTTATTAAAAATCCTTTGTAAAAGGTATATATTTAAGACACAAACGGGCTAAGTTAAACAGTTGAGTTGCTCCCATACAGTCTTCGTAGACACACCGTCTCAGGACTAGCAACTTCAACGTGGAGTCATATGTCGCCATGTTACCTAATCCAACTGTAACTTTAACATCTTAAATCATTATAAGAAATTGTATAAACTAAATGTAATTAATTATTTGTTAACGTGTTTTACCCATATATGTAGTGGCTACATTCATGTACTCCTAGACACTGATGATGGAATATGGATTCCGAAAACGTTTTGTCTGTTTAACTTAGCCCGTTTGGGTCTTAAATATATACCTTTTACAAAGGATTTTTAATAATTTTTTTGTAATCTATCTACTACACCTACTCTACTTAAGCTATAGTTCCCATATAACTGTATACACTTAATGAAACACAACACAAATATATGCAGAGCTGCTTCCTGCGCTTAAAGTTGGGTATGGCACATTAAGAAGAAAAATTCTCTCTGAAACTCTCTCTCTGTTTCTCTTTATCTCGATACCCAATTGAAATATAATGTTTGCTCATTTTCTACAAAAATATTGATAACAAAACTTAGGTTAACCTTAATTACATTACATGAATGAAATCCAAAAAATTACAACTGATTTTTATCTGCTACTGTCGATTGTATTAACATTTATTATCACTGCATGTGATTGGCTTTACGTTACTCGCACCGCTTGAGAGAACAAAATAAAGTCAAAAAGAGGTTAATCTTTGTAAAAAAGTCTTTGCAAAATAAAGTCGTCCGATGGAAATTTTAGATGTGATGATTTTATTCATTTGTAGCCTATTATTTGCTTCATCTAACAAGTATTAAATAAAGAGAAAGGTGTTATTAAAATCAAAGGAAAATTTCATACAATACGAAGGATTTGCGGTTTGATAAGTTATTATTTATATTTATTCCAGTAATGGTGAACCATAATTATTCACATTAAAAGTAGCATACATAGAGATTAATTTAATTCAAATCATTTATAATCGACCAATAAGTCTACCAATAGGCTACCTGCAAATTCTCTCATGATATTTAATGATTCTTGTATGTAAAATAGTTTAATAAATAATTAAATACACCTACTGAATTAAATAATGTTTAAAAATCCACTATTAATTTAGCATTTGGCATATATGGTAATATCATCATTTCGAAAATACATAATGGGTGTTACTTCATTACATATTATTATTATGTATTAAAAGTAAATGCAGCTATCTACTCAAGACACCTGAACGTTAGAGCGAAGAAGTCAATTGAAGAATCGTCAAGATTGGTTAGCAGTTCCACAGTCGCAGTTTGGTGATGGAAGTTTCTTCCACTTGTATAGACTTTCTGCAAGAATACCGTGTCCTGTGTGAATTCATTTTGTATGGCAAGGTAGATTAAAAGAATCAAATTTATTAGGCTTGCCTCAGTAACTTCAAACTTCTTATTTTGACTAAATTTCCTTGCAGCCGTGTAAGGAAGGTCCAAAATATAGAGGTTGAATACAGTGGGAGCCAAAATAGGTCAATGTGGTACTCCGTTTTTAACTTTCTATGTTTGTTTATATTGTTGCATTGTATAACGCGGCAATATCTATTTGATAGTATGCTGTTAATTAGTCTCACTGTGATGCGGCATGGAGCTACCTTAAAAAGTTTATATAAAAGCCTTTCTTCCAGACTGTGTCGTAGGCAGTAGGTAAATCTACGAAACCAACTGACTATTTTTCTTTTTTTTTTAGAACCCAGCCTCTTTTTTTGTAAGACTTTATATCTAGTCTGTGCAGCTTTTATTTGTTCTAAAGCCAGCTTGCTCTGGAAGTAGGTGTTTGGGATTTTTGGCCCCTTTATATTAAGCAACAACCTCTTCAGTAGTTTGTAGTAGTAGCTTAAGAGAGCTATTGGTCTATAGTTATCTGGATTATCGCGTGGCTTGCTTAGTATTGGAAGTAAGCCACGCGTAATGGAACGATCATATAAGCCGAATGACAACAAATAGAGTAGTAAAGACGGCAAGAGACGGTTCCGCAATAGGAAGAGGATCAGTAGGAAGACCACGAAAATAATGGAATGACAACTTACTGGAGGCACATTGAAAAACAGACAGTCATATCTATATAAAAAGAAGAAGACGACGAACTTCAAAGATGGAACAAAAAGACTAAACAATATATTCATGTACTCCAACCTGAGCCTGTTAAGTTGTGTAACCCAAATAATGACTTGATAAACTTGATTTTTTGCTTAGTATATATAGATCATCCGTTCGCTCTAAAAATGGACTTTCCGTATGATTACACACGCCATTGACATGACACTGACTAATTCCTGCTTAGAGTATAAAGCCCAAGCTAAAGGTCTACCCAAACTGTACATTCTCGATCTCTGGAAATTTCGACAAACTGTTGCAGAGTATTTGATACATCATAGAGAACCACCAAAACGAGGACGTTCTCCGAACTAAAATGAATGTAGCGTTTATTCTATTAAAATATACGTATTTGCCTATTTTTAATAATAAATATTCTAGTAGATGCAAGATGGGAATATGCTCGAAAAATCTTTTACTATGTGCCAAAAGTGTAAAATACACATCTGTATGTTCAAGGAAAGAAACTACTTTCATATGTATCAAAACAAAAAATATTATTTTGAGTAAGTAAGTAAATATATTTCAGTTTTTAATTTTTTTCTTTGGGCTTTACTGTGACTACCTGAAGTAACCTTGTGATTGTAGACATCCAATAAATCAAAAACCAAAACGGCTATAGCCAAATTATATGTTTTAACAATGTTCAAAAAAATAATAGAAAATAAAACAAATTTTAAATTTTTATTTGTATTATTTCTTGAAACGTGACACAATGGGTTAAGTAAATTTTTTCGAAGGCGTTTTGCAATAAAAACCACCTAGTCAATAAACAAGCCATCTGGATAGATAAACAAATGTAGTAATTTCCTCAAAACGGCAATTAGATTAGAAAGGGATTTGCGACGTTGAAATATCTTTGTTTATTGTGCTTATATACGATCCATCCCATGAGTTCCACCTCTATACAACCACTACATGTAAAGGGTGTTTTTTTAGAGGTATAGAAATGTAAGTTGGCAACACTTTTTTAACTGGCGGCCATTTTGACAGCTGTCAAGGGATTTATGTTTACGAGATTGCTATTGATCCTAATTTTCATACGCGAATTTTGTTTAGCGGTGAAGCTCACTTTTGGTTGAATAGCTATGTCAACAAACAAAACTGCTGTATTTGGAGTGAAGATAATTCAAGTGTATGTTGAGACACCATTATATCTAAAAATACTGACTCTTTAGTGTGCTTTGTAGGCTGGTGGGATCATCGGTCCTTGCTTCTTTAAAAATAATGCTTACCAGAACGTTACAGTTAATGGTGACCGCTATAAAACCGTGATTACTGACTTTTTGATTCCTTATTTGGACAAGCATTATATGCAGGAGCTGTGTTTCAACAAGACTACGCAACATATCACACAGCTCGTGCCACAATTGTTTTATTGAAAGAAACGGTTATTAACTGCATAGTTTCACATTTCGGATCCGTGAATTGTGAAATGAAAAATGTGAATTGTGAAATGTTTAAGAAAGTCATCAAAAATTGGACCTCTAGATCAGACTACGTGAGAGCCGGTGCCGTCAGAGTCATGTCAATTTAAAAAATCATATTTGTGTTATTCCATTTCAAACGTCTATACCCCAAAAAAACGACCCATTAACAGCTAATTCAAAAAAATACATTCAGAGAAAAATGCTTTATTAAAGTTCAATCAACGATTTAAAATTATTTTCAAAAATCTATTAACTCAACGGATTAGATCTCACTGATAAATATTGGGCCAAAAAACCATTTCCGCTGCATGCACTACATTATAGAATGATATTATTTTTTCCAAAGAATTGGGAACAATAGACCAAAGAGGTCCAGGACGAAGAAGAATATCCTGGCTGCATAACCTGCGAAAGTGGTTTAACTTAACCACTACCGGAATTTTCAGGGCAGCAGTCAACAAAGTCGGAATAGCCATGTTAGTGTACAACATCCGTAACGGATAGGCACCATAAGAAGAAGACCAAACCTTAGACCACTTTTCGTTATTCTACTAATCATAAAACTGAAGTAGTAATATCTTCATACAGTGAAAATACGAGAATCAGCAATAATATTCTAATGATCAGCTACAAAAACACCATTGTTAACTACATAGAAGGATCAAAATCGATCGATCCAAGGTGATGTGCTTATTTTTTGCTGTCAGGGGTGCATATTTCGCTACCAACCTAGTAATGAAATTTCTCAGCAGAATCATTAACCACATTTGAACCATTAAAATATGTTAAAAAAATTTTTTAAGTCATATCTATAATACAAATTATTGCTTTATGCAAAACATTTACTACACTATCTTCAATATTAAAATCACTTGTTTGAGACTCATATTGGACTCAAAGATAATGAATATGTAGACTTCTTAGCTAAAAATCTAATGTTGGTTATTATTACATTATTTAAGTGCATTAAATTTCAAAAATATTACAAACAACAAATATGCATATGAAAAGATCAGAATTATTACAAATGTTTTAAGATTCCTTACCATTTTATCCTAAATATAACAATACCGTATCCTTAGTCCAATATTGTCTACTAAAAATGTCTTAATGGGTCCCTAGACGAGAACTGAGTGACCCCTTATGTTCATTACCGTATTATTTTCTCCAGCTAATTGTCCGTCAATCTCGTATTAGGGATAGCAACTAGTTAAATGACAAATATCTGTGCTATTAAACAAAACAAACAAGCTAACAAGCTTTATACAATGAGGACACTAAATATTATAAAAAAAAAATAAAATTATTTCGCATAAAACATTATTATAACCTGCAAGTTCATCGAGTTTACAGCCCATTTACTGGAATGCACGCAAATAAAATATTTTTGAACAGTAAATATATTATAAAACGTACTTTTATCCGAGAAATAATGAAGACATTAAAATTTTCTTTTATGTGGGTCGTTATTGTTTTTTCTTTGTTTCTTATTCAGATTTCCAAAGAATCAGATGTAAGCCGTATTTAACATACAATGTCATATCACCGAAACGTTTTTTGAATACTAAATCAGTGGTAAATCCGCTATGATTATTATATTGAAATGATGCGTTATGACTTTCAATTTTAGTCAAAGTAAAAGAATAACTAATTTTATTAATTTCACTTTTTACTACTTTTAAGAAATATATAATGTTACCAGAAACTCAAGGAATGTTTACCGAAAAAGTCATCTTCGCAAAATAAATTATCTTCTTAAAGTGCACGCCGGCCAAGAAATGTATAATGTCCAAGATTCTCAAAATTCTCTTCTGTTTAATCTGATTATAGACAATATTATCAAGGTCCGAAATTCAGGTATAAGTTATAGAATAGGAGAGGAAAAATAGAGAGGTTGAAGATGATCTGTAGATACTCCTGATTAATTTAATCTTACAGTAAGCAAATTTAATATGATATTATAAACAAACAAAATAAAAATTATAATAATCCGAAAACATCGAATAAGATGCAGATCTAGACATTTGCTAAAGAGGGGGATTTGCAATGAAACCAACAACCAAAAGACATAAAAAAGATAAACCCAAAAAAGAACATAAAAGACATAAATAATAGTTTTTTTTTATTTTGGAACTTGTTGGGAACAAGAAATTGCTACATTTTCCTTACCGTGTATCCGCCCCTGTGAGGAGGTCTAATATACAAACTTTTAAGTGACATCCTCTGAAAATCAATATGAGGCCTGTTAGACAATGTATTAAATAACCAGATGTTTCAAGTATTTATGAGTACTAACATCAACTCACTCCACAGAAGAAACTTAAGCTCACTATTCCAAGAATGGCTGCTCGCTCATCATATTTGACTTTTATATTGCAGGCATACCGGAAACACAATCAAGAAAGTGAGAGTACGCCAAAAACTGAATGCTTTTTAAAGGAACTAGAATACTAGAGCTAACTAAAAAAGTTTTAACCGTAAACCTGAAAATAATGGGTAAATAGTTCTGAGAGTTGAGACTGAAATTGAATTCTTCCAAGAGAATAGTCGCTTTCACTTGAATAACTGCACATATAATTTAAAAACACCATATTTACCTACAACATAATATCAAAGTACCTGTGCATGAGATTAGGTAAAACACCATATTTAAAAAAGCATCTAAAAAAACTGCAAAAATATTAATACAAGAAAAAACATTATTCTAGAGCTCTGCGATACCACCTGAGCACCTTCTACTTACCGCTACTTTGCGTCTGCAAACGTTGCTGCTGGGTTGTCTCTGTTGTCTGCTGAATATTATCCTCCAGTCTGACTAAACACCCCTATGTAAAAAAGGTAGACACTCGGCATGAGTATGATAAATTATCTAATTAAATTAAACCCTATCTAATGGCTCTCAGTATTAAGTCGTACTTTCACCGTCATATCTGCGATACTTTAACATAAAAAAGGTCATAGACAACAGAAATATACTGATCTATCAATATACTAAGGCTGCCAACATTACCCCGTATTTTTTTTATTTCATCGCTAAGTTATTGCAAAATATGTGACATAATTTTCTCCGTTTAGTGTTTCCTTCTTTTCTAAGTAGTCGACTAAGGTAATTTCATAAAAATCCTAAAATATAGATGCAAAAACCTTTCCTACTAACAAATTCGTTTTTTTTAGTGGCCTGAATTTTTTGTATCAACTGTTATCGTGAACCCAAATTATATTGATGGTTATAAACTGATAAAAAAAGTTAAGTTCGTCCATCATTCTGGCTTAGGTCTTGGGTAAGGGTTTTCAAGTTGCGTAAGCGTTCCTAACATGACTTACGATTACTCACTTAGCCGAGACCGACGGCTTTACATGCCCTCCGAAGAACGGTGACTGCTAAATTAAAACAGAAATTAAAACATTTTTGGTGTCAGTGCCGGGAATCGAATCCAGGCACTGCAGCTTGTTAAACCAGTAACATAGCCGCTGAGTTACAACCGCCACATTATAAACTGATGTAAAAATAGTTTACTCAAATGATTCCTTTTTGCTGTCTGTGAATAGTTGCGATATCTAAAACGAAGAGTATTTTTTTATTTTAATTTTTCGTTTAAAATCCAAAAGTCCACTATCATATGAGATACTCAATATGCCTGCTGTCTTCTGCTCGATAGATATCCAATAGTATTGGGTGATCCTTTTAAATAATAACCAGGATAGTATCATTGTTTAGACGCCCACTATGAGTCCAGTTATTTATTTAGGTGTACAAGGTGACTTTTTAGCCATTAAAAACAAAGGATAGTATTACAAAATGAATCTATTAAACGGCTTAAAGTTTGAAAATTACCCTATATTACCCAAGTGCTAGTATAAAATGTAAAATGCTCAACAAGAAATGTCTAAAAACAAGAAATTACTTAATTGTAAATGAGTTATTATAAATACTATAAATGAATTATTAAAAAGAAATAAATTGTAGATTATTAAAAACCAAATGTAGATCAGGGTAATGTTTACAACTTGTTTAACATTGATTGCATTATTCAGCAAAATTTACCATATTATTATTAATATTAATTGTTTCTTTTCAGATGACAATCCAAGTAGTACGACACATTGTCCTTCGAGTTCTTGGCCTGAATATACAAATTCGTACGCCCCTTATAGTCCTCAAACGAATTATTATGATCCACATCAAGATTCGACGCACGCCACACCTATACACCTACCGACAGGTAAACAAACTTAAATACTTTTATTATGCGGATCAATTTTAATTACTATTGGTATTTGTATTTTCGTCTGGTGGACACGAGTAAACGATAAAATATTTTGATGTCTGCATACACAACTATCTAAAAGGACTTTAAAATCTTAATGACCTCTCCGAACCTAACAAGAAAAATTTTTGGTATACAGTGGAGACACAGTCAAAACTAAAACACTTAAAACAATCTTTTACTAAAAGACAACAATTATAAATTTTAGGGTTACTAGAAGTTCTTGCTATTATTACAAAATTTTCAGAAATGCCTAATTGTTATTGTATAAAACTGGGTATAAAACTCCACTCTGCCAAAAAATCGTTTTACGTTTTAGAAGATACAATGCGTCCCATAACCACTGAGTACATATCGTATATGGGTTATGCAGCAGACGAGAGATGTTAAAAAGGTAATAATGCCTTAAAACTTAACCGTATCGAATAAAATGAAATGTAAAATCCGGAAGTTACAGTGAAAGCAACCATATCAAGAACTAAATGGCCATGCGATACATGATCAGGAACGATGGCCTTGATCCATCAGGCGAAATCTATTGACGATCGGCTTTATTCCTTCTGGACAATTTTACCTAGCCACTTGCGGGAACAACAACTATGAATATTTACCAACACGCAAGGCAAGCCTAGTGGTTTAATGCCAAAAACCCAACTTCAAACTAACCTCACTTAAAACGCGTTAAGTCACCAATCTCACAATAAAAACGGATTCGAAGAAACAGATATAGATATCTTAAAGGATAAAAGTAAATATAGAAATAAATATCTCTAGAGTAGTCTACTTAAATATAAAGTTAAGGTCCAGATTCATTTTTAAAATAATACAGGTTTACTTAGTCATTGTTTTTCTTACATATGGTCTCCAAAAGAACCTGTGTAGACTTTTCATTTTGTTTTCCTGCGCATCGATATAGTCTTTTCCTCCCATCAATAAACTCTAAGTGAAAGCTCTCATCATTCTAACATTGTTATTCTATTGTAACAAGATTAATATTGTAATGAGCTTTTTTTATCTTTTGTCATTTTAAATCGGATGGTTTGTCAGCTTCTAATTGCACGATTACCTATTCTGGTTACATTAAGTTCTTCCAATTCGTTTCTTGTTATAAATGATGTTTTACGCCTGTTTTGCAGTGCTTGTATTAATATAAACCGATCATGTAAAGCCATGGTTACGCTTTTTTTCCTTCACCTCGCATTCTTCAGTTTTTTTCAACATGGTGACCTAACAAGCCAGAGTATCTCCCAAAAATTTTCTGACCCATCTTGATGTTGAGAACAGTACTGCTCTTTGCTTGGTCTTATAAAAATATTCACTAAGACTCAGTTGTTTATTATACTCTACGAGGTTCTTCGCAATGACACCATAGTAAAGAGAATAATAGATATCATCTTGAGTTACTATGCATTCTCCAAAGTCTCTTATTTGGATATCAAGATCTTTATACTTGGCGATCTTCTCGTTACATTTAAAAGGCATCTTATTAATTAAGATTAACTAGTTAGTTGATTAACTAGTATGAAATCCGATCCATTGTATGCCACTGGTTGGTTTGTTAGCACAGTGCGACCAAATATAGCTTGTAGTTGTCGTTTTCAAGCTTACCATCAGGGACGTATTTCTAATAAAAATGATGGTTGTTTTGGAGGAGTTCCAGTTTGGTGGCTAGTTGTTTATAAAGACTTTTTCGTACTATTTTTTATAATTAATTCCGACAAACGCCTGGCAACCTCCGGTAAGATGTTTTATAATTTCTTGGACTTAACATCCATATTATTATTATTTTTATTATAGAACAAATAAGGGCAAGGAAACGAGCTCCTCCCCTTATTTGTTCGACAGTTATAGAAAAATGAGTAAAAAAAATATACAAAACCAAACTGTCAAACAGGATGCATTCCTATAAACAAAATTTAGTAGTATCAAGTTTATTCTTAAAACTGTTTACTGCTGTCGCAAATATATCTCGATCTAAATTATTCCAAATATTAAATATCCTGTTTGACAAGAGGCTTACTCTGGACCTTGCTGTCATACCATGCATATTCCATACACACGCCTTATTGTCTTGGCTTAAACTAAATATGGTGTTCAGATTTCCAAAGTTAAATTTTAGCATACGGAATTGGGTCACTTCGAAGACGTTGAAGCTCCAATGTCGTTAGATGAGCTATAGAGACTCTATCTTCATAATGAGGTCGTACGTTTGTAGAGTTTGCAAAATGAGATTAGAGATGTCTGTGTAAAGCATTTACGGATCAGAAATAATTTTGAGTTTGCACGTTTACACATCAACCTATGTGATCCGACCAATTTAAGTGATTATTAATTATCACACATAGATCGTTGATACAGATTATCGAGTTTAAGGAATGTCCATTAAGGGATGTCCATTAGTAAAATACAAGTATAGGACAAGGCATTTCGCAATGTTAAGAAGAAGTAACCATTCTGAGGACCATTTGAATATTGAGTCAACCTCGTGTTGAAAAACATCTTGGTTAATAATGGGATTCACATAATAATTTCGTACTTATTATCAGCATAAATGAAATCCTTTCTGGATACAATAAACGGAATATCGCTATTGTAAAAAAGAGCAATGATCCAAGTACTGATCCTTGTGGGACTTCACTCTTGACTGGTTTATTTACACTGATTTATCTACACACAAACTCGGAAGTAAGTGTGAACGACCCTTGTGAAAGCCGTGCTGTAAGTGAGGGATGACAGTTTCTTGAAGGAGAAACTAGACATAAATTCAGAAATAATGGATTCCATTACCTTGCCGACAACAGATTGGGCGATATCTATTGCCATCAAGTTTATTGCCGTTCTTGAAAATAGCAATAACCGAAGAAAATTTCCAGAATGAAGGAAGATAACCTTAGATAACCATAGATTTTTAAATTATTTAAGGAAAAGAAGATTAGTCTGTATAATACCCTCGAAAAATTATTGCGTAGTTTACGTAAATGTTGTTTAATTGCCTCCGGTGCGAAAAAGATGTTATCAAATGTTAAATGCAGACGTAATCACATTATTTAAGGAGCGTTATCGTTAGGTGTATCTGTGAAAACCGGAAAAAATGACGATATTCCAAGAGTTCTTGTTTCTTTGTTTCGAAGAACATAAAGACCTGTCAGCTTTTTGAAGTAATGATATGGAGACTTCAGAAGATAAAAATGTGCGAATGTACCGATAAACTTTTTTACAACTACTATTTCAATGATAGACTCTTTCATTTCTGTTCTTACCTTTAGCAAATGATTGTTTGACTTAGTTTCAAGAGAATCAAAAGCAAGGAAATCAGTGAGTTTATATTTTCGCTAAAGCTTTCACTTTTGTGGAATTAAGTGTGTAGCTGAGAGGCTGATTAAAAGGTTTAATTGGTTTATTTGTGGTTGCCATCCTGTTGGATCATCAACAATAGTTTTAATAGCAGTATGAAGAAAAGAATCGCACATTTACGATAGATCTGAGCCATTAAGAAAACAGATTGTCGGTCTAGTTGAGATAAAACAGAATTAACATTAAAGAAATCAGTAGTAGCTCACGTTATCAAATTATTTTTGCAAAGTGATATATTGAATTTGAGCCATAATAAGCGACTGTCAGAAAGATCCATAGAAAACGACACTTCAATTGATCGTTGTAGAAACTAATTGATCATCATTTTTGTAAAAACTAGGTGTAAAAAAGCATCATTTTGGCTCTAAACCTTGTGGGTTCAGTTATCAGTTGCAGTAAATAAGTTCATGATAAATTTTTTTAACACATTTTGGGAGCTGATAGTATCAATTTTGGAATTAATGGGCTAGTTGTAAAATTGAAATCTCCGACAAAAATGAGATTTTCAAGTCTACCTTAATATTAGAATTTTATAGAAATACATTTTGTGGTTTAAATATATTTTTGTTGATAAAAACCATTTTATTAATCTAATTTATTTTGATTTCAGTTCTTCCAGACTCAAGCTCGAATGAGTACATCACAACATCACTGACCTCTCCGCCGCCCCTCTTCAACAGTGCCAAACCTGATTTAGAAATGATCAGCAGTAGATACCCCGACAATAACTCATATTGTCCGAACAACTGGCCAGCAAACTCAACGGCGTACAACAACAACTACTACAACCATTCCTACAACCAACAGCAGTATTTAAATCCCACCACAATGGTGGTGTATCCCTCTTTATATTCGACTGTGAATCAAAGCCAAATACACTTCCACCTACATGCCCCCAGTGATAAGCTGGACCCGTACAAAAATGAACCCTACATCAAAAGTGAGCAGTATTTAACTGATAGTGCAGGTTTGACAAATCCCCAAAGGGTGGAAGCAGTGCAGAATAGTGAAGTGGTGCATTCACATGTCGATTCCTTAAGAATCGAGGACTCTGAAAGAAACGCACAATCTCAAAATGATCCTTCAGTGTGGAGGCCGTACTGATCAAATTTAAGTTTATTTATTATTGTAATATATGTTTAACATTGGTTTTGTTGTTTTACTATTACTTGTTAATAATATTTGTGTTTATTTATTATGCAGAGCGATGGAAGATATTATCTTATTACACTGGAACATATTACCTCATTAAATGTCAAGAGAAAGCCTTTAAAATAATTAACAAACTAAAATTTTCATTTTATCATAGTAGACATTATTGGTGCTAGGAAATGCTGTCATATTTAAAGTGAAAATCCCGAAAAATTTTGAAACATAATTAAGAAAATGCAAAATGAATCAAAAAGGCAGTACACAAATTTATAACCAAGAAATCGAGATTTATATTATAATAAGTTATTAAGTCTCTCGAGCCCCCAGATACTACTACAATAATCACTAATCAATGTGTTACTGTTGCTGGGAATAGAGGAAGGGTGAGTTATACCGTCGATGGTGACGTGGTTTGGGTAGTAGTTGGCGTGGGGGACAGCATGGGGATTGGCGCGGGGATTTGCGCGAACATTTCTTGCAGCAGGATTTTGATTATCGGATGGAGCGGACCGTATGCCGTATGCTATCATCTCTTTTATTGAGACAAATTTCCCTTTTTTGAATTTCTATGGCTTCTTGGATAATTATTGGTTTATAAAAGCGGATGGTGGCTATGGTTCTGGAATTTTTAAAATCAATTTTGTGACCTGTATTAAGATGGTGCCGGTCTTAGCTTGCGTAGAGGGATTCTGAGCTAAGTAGGGGTCCTTCAGTACTCTGAGCAAAACAGACTGGGAGCGTTCCAATTGCTGATAGGGAAGTTCCTGTAGATATACAGGACAAGTACAAATAAGGCTTGGCAGGTCAGAGGACATGACACAGGTCAGCAGCTGTGTCATTAGTGGCCCGTGGTTGAAGAATACAATTCCTGACAGGTGCGGTACCAAAAAGTCGCAGGCGGCAATCAAGTTTATTTAAAAGGTTGTGATACTGCGAACACTCACCAAGCCGTCTGGCAGGCATGGTGTTTTAATGCCAATATACCTCTTGTCAGATTACCCGCGATCTCAGATTTTAAAACAAATACGGATTTACCCTAGGTAAGTAGGATGCGTCCAAAATCTCACACTGATTTATCAGTGTGTTCCAAAGATTCTGCAGAGGACAAAAAACTGACTATACAGAAAACCAAAAACCTCATAACTCTTTACGTTAGTACATACAATGCCAAAAGTCTACAGAAATGAAAATTGAATCAGCGAAGTTAGAAAGAGAGGTAAAACTTTGAAAACATTTAAACCAGGGCATATATTTTATCAGATTGGCCCTGAAACTACATCATTGGAGGCATCAGTTTCTTTGTTCATAGACATCAAACGAACAAGATAATAAACATCCAAAGTACCTATAATATGTAGAGTGACATATCTTATTCTAAAGTTGATAACAATAACAGACTATACAGATGAAGAAATCTAAATATTTTATTACGATATATCTACTGCGCTTAATGACTCTCGTACTTAATTCACAATTTTATGTGGCGATTTCAACGTAAAAATACATGAAAAAGAAGCAGAGCTAGAGACATCCTTGGGAAAATTCGGTTCTGCAGGATAAAATGACCGAGGAGAAACGATACTAGGATTCTTACTACAGAATAATTTATCCAACATGAACAGCTTCTTTTACAAAAAGGTGAACAGAAGATCTTCTTCTTCCCCCTCTTTATAAGCAATTTTGCTTGTTCATTGGCGGATTAATACCCCTATGGAAGGTTGTCATTCCATCTTTTGCGCGGTCGTCCGATACTTCTTTGTCGATTGGCGACTTATCTATTGTCATTTTGACGACACGGGTCTCCTCCATTCTGCTTATGTAGATATTCTATTCTTTTTTCTATTTTGTGTCTATTCATTTATATACTGTACGTTACATCTTCTTAAAATGTCTTCACTTCTCTTTCAATCTATCAGCGTATTTCCTGAACATAATAAAACGGGAAGAGGATCTGCAAGCCATTACAGACCACAGTCACATAACCATATTCAAGCTAAAACCCTCAGAATACACAGACACAAACAACACAACATCAAAAATACTCACCACACCAAAGAAAACACGCACACAGAACAACACACTCCTATTCCGGCCACATCCAAAGCATCCACTCCTTACCATGATCCTCCACCCCAAAACCCTCATACCTACACGTACACACCCCTATAAGCACAAAACACACTGTCACCAACACTCACTCAACCAACTTTAACAACAAACCACACCTAGACAACCAAAGAACAAAGAACACACAACCCACAACACAAAACACTCAACAACCACCACACACCACTCAAAATTACAGAAACGAGAACATCCATCCAGACATTTGTCAGTAAAGACAATTCCATCAAATTATCACAGAAAACCATCTAATCCCATATTTAGACTGAATAAAAGTATTTCCAACTCAAAAGGCAGCCTCCTTACGAACTACCAATCTTTTAGGTCTTGTTTCTGGAATGTCAGTACATACAATAATTATATATTTTCTTTGTTATTCACTTTTAAACAAAAGGTGTAATGACTGAAGATTGTAAAATTAAAAAAATATTATTTTTAGAACATAAAAGCACATATATTTGCAATACCAGCCCGTTCCCCTAGTGCGACAGCCAAATTTATGCAAAACAGTCCCTGCATCTCTTTCTAATTTGCCAGGTCTATCGACCAATATCACCAATGAGAAAGTCACGTGTTCATTGCAGCACTCAGTATATCTTCAATATATCTATCAGTATTATATGTCTATGACCACAACAAAAGTGATACAATAATATAATTCCATACCTCTTACATGAACAGATGACAGACATGAACAAATGATAAAAGTGCTAAAGAGGACAGGGATTGACGGAAAAGTTAAAAATAATAGCTAACCTGTATATTCGGAGTATCAGCGGTACTCCGAATTGATGAAGAATATACAGATCAGGTTAAAATCTTAAGGGGAGTGAGACAGGGGTGCATAATTTCAGCACTGATATTTAATCTGTACTCGGAGCACATTTTTGAAAGGGTTTTAAAAGATATTGATGAAGGTATCTCAATAAATGGAGTCAAGCTCAATAACCTGCGGTATGCAGATGATACAATAGTGTTTTAATACCATAGAAGGGCTGCAAAACTTAATGAACAAAATAACGAAAACAAGTAGAAAATATTGACTGGATATAAACACCAGCAAAACCAAACTAATGATCATCAGCAAGGAAAACATAACTGGAGCAAATCTGTATGTGAACCAAATGAGAATTGAACGAGTTTCACAATACAACTACTTGGGAACTACAATCAATGAGTCGTGGGACAATACCCAAGAGATTAAATGTCGCATCGGAAAGGCAAAGAGTGCATTCTTGACTATGAGTTCTGTGTTCGAGAGCCATGACCTCACCCTAGAAAAAAAAAAGGCTCCTTAAATGTTATGTGTACTCAGTGCCTCTGTACGGAGTAGAAAGTGGACATTGAAGGCGGAAACTCTATCAAAACTTCAGGCTTTTGAGCTATGGTCATACAGAAGGATCTTATAGATAACATGGACAAAGTCACCAATGAAGAAGTACTGCGTAGGGTGAACACAATTGCGGATTTGGTCAACATCGTGAAGGGCCATATGCTGCAGTACTTGGGCCATATAATGAGAAATCAAGGCAGATACGAGAGCTACTTCAATACATTTTACAAGGTAAAATTGAAGGAAAAAGAGCCCCAGGACGAAGAAGAATATCCTGGCTTGCTAAACTGAGAGCATGCTATAGAAAGACCTCAACACAGCTATTTCTTATAGCCACCAACAAAGTCATTATAGCCAGAATGATCGCCAACGTTCGGGACGGACAGGCACCCAAAGAAGAAGATACCTCTTACATATTCGTAATACTTATAAATGATACGTAATCTTATCTTTGTTGCCTGCTGTGTTTTCGCTGTATTACTTCCAGTAAATCCAACCATTTTAAATATTTTTTGTATTCAATTCGTATTCAATACTTCCAACGACAATACACTGCAAAATATTAAATATTTTACGAATTTATTGATTTACCAACAAGAAAACAATAAAATATTTTTTTAACTCTGAAAATTAAGGCAAATATCGAACATAAGTTTAATCAAATCTTGCCCAAGTACTTTCGCTTAATATAGCATCTTCAGAAGCACCTGAAATAAGCCAAAAAACGTTTTTTAGTTTTTAGGGCCTCTGGTCCGAGTGTTTGTACGTCACCCGTTGGCATATACATCTATTAATACGCTCGATGATTAATACCCACGGTGTATACAAACTTGTATGTCATACTAGTTCTTTATTGCATCTACAAATATACATGTTCTAAAAAATACGAAAATTCGATTTTATTTTGACAATATATTTACTATTTTCTATCGTACGTGTTATGCTGCTACGCTACGGAAATGATGTCAAACTAAAACTGTGAAAATGCAAAATATTTCTTCTTCTTCTTTTTTCGTTTTATGGCCTCCACTGCAAAATATTTTAGAGAACCAAATTTACCCTAACCAAATTTTAAAAAAAGCAGAAAAAGCAACGCAAAAGTTACTAAAAATTCTAAATAATGTTTTGAAATGTTATTAAATAAAGATGTTTCTAATAAGTTATCTTTTTGTTTGTATTTTTACGACCGTGCGGGCCATAAGGTACACTTTATGCCCGCGCGGGCATAAAGTACACTATTACCACATAATAATAAACAATCAGAATGCCCACTCTGCTTGAAAAAATAAGTACGTGCAACTTGTTCGCGCAGACGGAATCAGCCATGTTTTAAACGGAACCAGTGCTGTTCAGTGACATTTTATCTGATGTGCAAAGACAAATTAACCTGGTTTAATTTATTTACCTTAACTACAGATATAATATGCACTATTTTATTCATACTTTTAGTTGAAGAATAGATTAAATTATTTCAAATGTACTAAATTATTGATCTCTAAAAATTTTAATTACAGTTCTCTCGTAGCTTGTCACAAATTTCTCAATTCGAGTCTACGTTTCCGTCTAAAATATGGCGATCGCGTGCTGACAAACTTCAAAGGCGGCATCAGAGAGTGGGCATTCTGATTGTTATTTATTCTGTGCTATTACGTAGTTGGTAACTAAGCAATAAAAACAGAATAATAAACTATTATTGTATTGTATACTATAAATTTACGGAAATGGCAACATATGATAACAAAGTACCACTAGTCTAAGAAATAAGCTAATCTTGTCAGTTAAATGCTATATACTATATTATTTATCTATGGTTAAATGATACAAAATTTGACAATTATCTATTTTTTATTTACTTTAACATTTAATTGTCAATTTCCTTTTAAGTATTTTTATTTGATTTGAATAGTTTAACAAACAATAAAAAAATCACAGTAGAATGGATTATTCAGAAGAAAAGCCGCAATCTGCAAAAGAAAAGTTTGAAATTTCTGGAATAATAACGAGTGCAGCATTTCAGAGATGTAGATTTCTCGCCATAAAGCTGTACAGGAGTTTTCCAAAGCAGTACGAACATCCTGTTATAAAACCGATGTTAAATGTAGAATGGGAACAATTTTTGACGAAGGTAAATACTTATAAATGTGCCAAAAATTGAAGAGATAAGTATAAGAAGGGATTATAAGATATTTTTTTTAATTTAAGTATTTTTATAATAGATCTCTGCAGAAAGAAAACACACCATATTAAAACAGATTCACATTTAATAGTATATAAGAACATATCTACCATACAGCAAAATTGCAAGGTTTACATTGATTACAGAACAAACGCCAATTACACATCAAATGCCAAAGCAAATTTCAGTTGAGCTCTTATTCCAACTGATTCTTCAACCGAAAATTTGGAGCAAATGCATCTTACCATGTTAACCCGGTCAAATAAAATTTGAATTTACGAAAATTACAATAAAACTCGTTTTGGGTTAGAACCTATTTTAAATCAAAGTTTTAATGAAATGAAATGATACTGTCAACAAATTATAAGTTTAGAATAACAGAATCATTATCAAGGAACGCAGGTTTTCACGGCTGGTGTTTTTTACAGGTTCAATTTGATCGTGTTTTATAGGGCGTTCCAATGGGGTAGTGATTTCTCTCGTACTCAAATGTCAACCTCACCTTCTCGCTGGTTAATCATACGGGGCTAGGACGTTCTAGGAACGTTTAGGTTAACGCGGCTAGGACGACCGAGTATAGGTGGAATAACCTTAGATCGAAGATAATGGAAACGTTATCTTTAATGTCGTCGACAATAAAAGGAACTTACGATGAGCGAAAACAAATAAACAAACAAAATAAGGGAACCTGCCCTAAAATGACATACTACTTTTTTGTCGTCCAATAACTTTTTTATTTTTTTAATAAAAATTTAAAAAAACATAAATGTTGTTCGTTGTTTAGAAGTAGAACAGATCATGGAACATAAAACTCTAACAACACAATATTTTTTAATTAAAAAAAGGAAACAAAATAAACGTTGCTATGTCATTTTATCCAAATATATTTGGCTAAAACGACACACTCACATGGATAAAATGTCATATAAACTAAATTAGCAAAGTTCACAAATAAATTTTTTGCACGATTTTGAGATACCAGCACAATCACAGTGTGCCCATTTTGAGCATTTTTGGCACCTAATCCAGAATTCTTTGGACCTTGAATGGGAATACAAACTGTTATAATATAAACATGGAGGATTATTTTCGTCTTCGTCATCATCTGACACAATGGTCTTTGTTTCCTCCTCGCGATCTTATGTCATTAAAGTCAGATTCTTAATTGCTCGATTTGCAGCTTGACGTTTTTCTGTAGCTCGCTTCTCGAGTGCTTTGGCTTTTTGTTCTTTCATATTTGGGGTAGCCGTTAGAACTTTTGTTCCTTCTGATTTTCTTTTTTTTTTTGAGCGTGACTGGACACCTGAACACGATGGAAGAGGTGAAATGTCAAGTTTACGAATACCAGGATTAATTGAAGAACAACTTTCAAGTGAGTTTGGTTTAGGTGTAGAAACCGGTTTGTTTCCTTGATCTGGAAAATCTTAATGTCGCAAAACATTATCATTCTCTTCTTTTGACTCTGTTAGGGGTTGAATTGCAACTTCTTCTTGAATATCTGTTATTTTGGAAGGATTAAATAAATAATCAGGGAATATGTCAGGATTAAGGGGCCAAATTCCAGTCTTTAAAAATCCACTAACGGCATTTTGGTGTGTAGCTGCTTTTCCATACGCTGTAGCAAATAATCCTCCAACTTGGTATTGCGAAACTGTTCTGCCTGGATGACACTTCATCCACTTGGTAACTTCTTGATCATAGTAGCTCTTTAATGGACCAAAGAAACATACATCTAACGGCTGTAGACGATGGGTACAGTGCGGCGGAAAACACAATATCACTATTCCATGTTCTTTGGCAAAAGTTAAAACATTAATGTTTTTATGGCTCGCATGCCCATCAAGCAACAGCATAACCTTGTCTTCTATAGAAGGATTAGAATATTCTTTAAAATGTTTCATCCATATTAGGAACACTTCGCCTGTCATCCATCCTGTTTCTTGTATTCCTAAAGGCGCTTCATCTATTAATTCTTTTTTCCAATTTTTCCTGGGGAATATAAGTGTTCGTGGAACATAATTCCCCACTAAGCTAATGCAAGCAACCATCGTTATGTGCTGCCCTCTTTCCGCACTTGTAATTAGGCCCACTTGCTTCCGACCCTTGGTTGCAAATATTTTGCCGGGTTTTTGAACCGCGGATAGGCCTGATTCATCCACATTCCACAAGCGTGTAGGATTAATTTTGTTATTTGTAATAGTATCCTCTAAAAGTTTAAAAAAATTGGCAATTTGCGGCCTGTTGAATGATTGCGCTCTTGCTGCAGACGTGGACTCGGGTTTTCTAAGGGTTATATCGGGGTGTCTAGACCGAAACCCTCGTAACCAATCCCAACCAGCCATCTTAGTGGTTGTGTTAAATCGGTGTACTATTCCATTTTGATCTGCTAACTGGTAGGCTAAAGAACGAACGTCATCACAAGATAATCCAAACAAACTTGATTCTAGGAGTTTTATGTGTGTTACGAGGTCTCTTTCTAATTCTACAGAGAACGTAGTTTCGTAGCGGCCAAGACCTTTATTAGTACCTGATACCCGTTTATTCTTGTCTGATGCTCGTCTTCTTAAAGTAGCTTGGGGCACATTAAAAGTTATCGATGCTTTTAACCAGCCCATGTCTCCACAGTGGACTGCCTGGATGGCTCTTTGCATTTGTACTGGATCCCAAGACTGGCGTGTACTTTTCCTTTCGTAGTGTCCCACCATACTAAAAAATAAAAATACCATACATTAATATTCTACCTACCATATTATTATTAAAATTTATATGGGCAAAATAACATACTATGTTATTTTACCCGAGTATTTAATATGTCGTTTTACCCAAGTGTGAACAAGAACACGTTTTTTACAATAAATTTTTTGTTTAAACAAACAAAGCTTCCAAACATGATGTTTCTGTTAATATGAATAACAATACATACCTGGAACTAACAGAGATATAAAATATTAAAGTTTTAAACGTTTTATAGCGAAGTATACGTCGACTACCAAAATATTTTGGTACTCAATAAAGCACAAATCACCTTTGAACAAGTAAACGACTGAACTGATCGCGACGCCCGTTGGAACATCAATTATGCACCACGTGATGCTCTTGTATAAAACTTCTTAGCGCATAGCCATATTACCAAGTTAGAGATACACCGGATGTGCTATTTTACCCTAGTATGTCATTTTGGGCCAGGTTCCAGTAAATATATCTAGGATGGCAATATCCATATACATTTTCTTTATATTGTTCTGAAGCTATTTTCTTGGGGCATTGTAAATTAATTACTATTAAACTGGGAATAAGCCACAATTAAAGATAAAAATACGTTTATTGACGTTTCAATTTCCACTTCGGAAATCGTTCTCAAAATACAAACAGTAAATTAAACAAATTTTGTTTTTTTGTTACATAGTGAAAAATTCTTCTAATAATTTAATTTTATCTGACTCATTTATATTGACAATTCAGACATACATTATGCATTTTAAAGTAGACGACTTTAAAATAATATTGCCAATATTGTTGAGTTTCGCTCCTGGGACGACTTTACTTATAAGATAGTTCATTCGTTTACATGAAATCAACTTTAACTTGAGAATATCCGTCAGAAAAAAATCATAGCATGTAATTCGTCTTTAAAAAGACAAACACATGACATGATGACAGTAAAATTCTCCTGTTAGTGATTCCATAGTAAATTATGAGGGAAAACCTGGAAAAAAAAACCTCATAATACTATCCTGACATTGTAAGTATTTGTTCGTGAATTTAGTTTACCTTCAACAAACATCAAAATTCTGATTTTATATGTTACGTTATTTAAAAAACATAAATGATGTATCCTCTATATGTTACTGACTTACTAATACTGGTATTTTCTTATTAATAACTTCCTCTTTCAATATTGGTAACCAGATCCTACTACATTCTGCCGAAGAATTTGCGACACAATTGGCCTCATTTAGCATAATTAGAGCCGCTTCTTTGATTTTTCTTTTTTTACCATCCGTTTCTTTTAGGACTATCTTATAAGTAAAGTCGTCCCAGGAGCGCAACTCAACAATATTGGCAATATCATTTTAAAGTCGTCTACTTTAAAATGCATAATGTATGTCTGAATTGTCAATATAAATGAGTCAGATAAAATTAAATTATTAGAAGAATTTTTCACTATGTAACAAAAAAACAAAATTTGTTTAATTTACTGTTTGTATTTTGAGAACGATTTCCGAAGTGGAAATTGAAACGTCAATAAACGTATTTTTATCTTTAATTGTGGCTTATTCCCAGTTTAATAGTAATTAATTTACATTTTCTTTATTACGACAAGTAACCTCAAAATAATGTAGCTTAGTCCCGGATAAGTCTTAGATCACCAGGGAATGCTAATAACCCCATGCAGTATTGTATTACTCCGAGAACAACGAGACAGGTCATAGAAATGAAGTTGGTTTTATTGTATCGAGAGACTTGCTGAAATCAGTAAAAAAAGTAATAGCATATTCAGCCATAATTATACTTCTTCAAATAGGCACCAAACCGATTAATATTAATGTGGTGCATGTACATGCACCTTCTTCTTCTTTTTTAAGTGCCGTCTCTCAATCGGAGGTTGGATATAATCATCACTATCTTTACTCTATCCACCGCTGCTCTGAAAAGTTCTACTAAACTGCATCTAAACCAGTCCCTAAAATTGTTTAACCATGACATTTCCCTTCCTATACTCCTTCTTCCTTTTAGTCTTTCCTTGTATTATCAATGTTAGCATTTCATATCGTTGTTCTCTTATTACGTGTACCGAATATTGTAACTTTTTTACCTTTATTGTATTCATTATTTCGTATTATTTGCCCATTTTTCACAATACTTCCATGTTTGTTTTCCTTTGTTTCTATGCTATTCTAAGCATCCTTCCGTAGCACCACATTTCAAGTGACTGTAGTAGCTTATTTATGTGTTCTTGCTTTAGTGTATAGTTTTCAAGTTCATATTGTAGTATCGAAAACACGTGACATCTTACTTTCGGTTGTCGGTTCTAATCTAATTTCTTTATTGCAGAGAATTGTTTTCATTTTTTAAAAACGCATTTCTTGTTTATTTCTATCCTTGCCTTTATTTCTGTTATTTGGTCAATATTTTCTGAAATCTAAGTTCACAGGGATTTGTATTTTCAACCCTTTCTATCTAGTATAAGATCCAAATCTTGATCGATCTTCACCCATCTGTTTACCGAATGAAACATTTGTGTTATCAATTTTCGTACATAGACACATACGTCTTGCGTATATTGCCTACAAAAATATGTTCATATCTATTATGAAAATATGAATTATTTTTTTTAACAAGTTTCGTCCATTTTTTTAGCAAACAAATTTTATTGAAACTAAAAGTTTAAAACATATAAAAGATGTTGAACAGGTATTGCCTACTTTTACGTCTATTGTTACAAACAGATGTAAATTGGTAACATTGGAAAAGAAGATTATAGCCAAAAAAAAATTTTATTCTGGAATGCAACTCAATATCTGGCAGATTCTAAAAACCAATACCACGGAATAGGTACAATCTTAAATTTTGCTTCAGAGTGCATTTATCAAAGTTTTGATGAACAAAGGAAAAAAAAAAGGTATTACTAAAGATAGAACGAGACATTGGGGATAAGTAATTGTTAGTATAAAGAAGAAAATAAATATTGAGGATTGTTTAACTTGTACAATGTATAAAACAGAGAAGTCAACGTTAACAAGATCGTTGAAATTGTCTTTCTTTACTTCTTCTTTGAATCTTCTTCTTCATTCACTATTCTATATATTTCGTTGTATGGAGTCAAAACTTAATCACTTAAAGTAAAGGCTTTAAACAGGATCGACCCTTAGAGCTGTGGACCCTTAGTCGAGCTACTGCGTATTCCGTGAACTACGTCCTATAAAAAAATACAAGGGACTGGTGTCGAATACATTTAGATAGGCCGAACAGGAGGTCTTGGTTGTCTTACGAACATAAAAGAATTGGATATTTTATCGTCGACGTACAGCTTTGCACATGGTATCCGAAGAAGATAATAGGGCGTGTTCCGGATGGCAGATATTATAAAAGCTGATATGGGAAAAGGGTATATGGGAAAGACGATATTGTGAACTCATGTGTATTCGTGACCCAGTGCACGAATTTTTGTTTAACTTAAATCCCGCTTCTAAGTACTAAGTATCAAGATATCGGCAAATAAAGACGGTATGGAGTATTTTTGGAGTGAAAATAAACACAAATAAATAGAACTAAATGGCAGTTACAACTACACAAATGCAACATTAATATTCGTATCTATATCAGATACTTACAAAGATTTCAGTATGTTGGTTGCTGCATAACAAACGATCTTGACCACGAGATCCAAATACGAGCTATGCGAAGTTCACTTTTAAAAAAATGAAGAAATTCCTAATAAACTCTGTCTTATCGTTAGATATCCGATACCGATTGGTAAATTTATTCTATACTGTTATATGGAATGAAAACATGTACTCTTGGAATAACAAGTATGAGGCGGATAGAAATCTTTGACATGTAGATTTTTTGATGAATTCTGAAAATCTCTTGGATAGAGTACGTGACCAACACTGAGGTGCTGAGAAGGATAGGGACTGAGAGAGAACTCATAAACATTGTAGAAAATAGAAAAACGAGTTATCTAGAACATATTTATAGAGTAAAATAATAATTTATAGAATAAAAATACAAACAGTAAATTACTGTTTGTATTTTGAGAACGATTTCCGAAGTGGAAATTGAAACGTCAATAAACGTATTTTTATCTTTAATTGTGGCTTATTCCCAGTTTAATAGTAATTAATTTACAATGCCACAAGAAAATAGCTTCAGAACAATAATATTTATAGAGGAAAAAATACAACTTTCTACGGCTCACAATGCAAGAGAAACTGGAGAGAAAAAAGGGTTCCAGAAAGAATAAAATGCTAGCGACTGAAGAATATAAGAGGCTGGGCAGGCTTGGACACTCATTAATTGTTAATGACAGCTCAAAGTAGACAGTGATTTGCTGTAATTATTGCTAACCTTTAGTAATGGAGAAGGTACCTTCATAAGAAGAAGAAGGTCCGGCCAAAAAAAAACAAATCTAAGGAAACCTAACCCAAACTTACACCACACATTGGCTTTTTTCTTCTCTTTTATGGTGCGGAAGGGGGGTGTCAACGTCTGAAATATACCTCGGTCTGGAAAGAAGGTGCAAACAGAATCGCCCCCCAACCTCGGTTATGCAGGAGTGTTTCTACGTGACCACTATGGTGCCCAATACCACGAGGTGGCTCGGACACTCAACGTCGGATGCAGGGAAAAAAATAACAGCCGGACATGGTACCCATGCGTAAGTAGGAAGGTAAGAGAAAATGGGAGGTAACGAAATTAAACATGACTTAAAGGAGAAATCGACTGAAAGGAATTAAGCGTTTAAATAATTTTTAATAAAAAACTAAGTTGGAAAGCTTTATATACAATATTTAAAGAAATGTTGTTAATAGGGAATAAATTTACTACAATTACTACCCTCCAAGAATGTAATGCAGATTATTTAAATTTGCCATTTAAAAATCACTAATGAAAACAAAATTTATTACGCATGTATTAACTACAGTTTCTTCAAAAATCCCATTTAAAATTACTTGATGTTGTTCCAAATGCATACCTTTCAACTTCCTTAGGTACACAGTGCATAAATCTTATGCAAAGCCTCTACTAACAAACTTCTACTTTCACAGAGGAGACAATATCTAAGCCTTAATTTATTATTTTTTTTATGCCGTCTTCAAACGAAAGTTGGCGATCACTTCTTTAAACCCTTCCTTATCTTTTGCAACGTAAAATATCTGTTCAACACTGAGGTTAGTCCAATCTCTGATATTTCTCACCCAAACTTTCTTCTCTCTTCCCAACCCTTTTCTTTCTTCTACTCTTCCTTGTAATGATGATGTGTATTTATCTTTTCAGTATTTATCCTCTCAAAGTATGTGGCCCAGATACGATGTTCTCTTATTTTAATTGATAGCTATACTCAATTTCTTATTACGACCAATTTAAAATTCGAAATACTTCGACATTTTTTTAATCCAAACCTTCCTCCATGGACAGTACCTCTTCTCTATAATTCTCTATATACTCACTAATAAAATAATATATATCAACAAACAAAGATGGAACTGTAACAACAACGTTATGTGGCCTTCAGATTCAGCCTTTTTTCCGGACGGAACGATGCTTTCTGGCATTCCTTTTGGCATTCTCACTTTAGCCTAGAGTCTACAGTAGAACTTATAAGAGCTCCATGACTGCAGGTCTATTGTCGTAGGATTGTAAGATTGTAAAAATCTCTACCTCAAACACAGAAATATATTGTCCTAGTGAAATAGAAATGTTTAAATTCACACCATTACTAAATATTTATACACCAGACATTTTGCAGTTTTAGACCGTAAAAGTCTGTGTTGGGGAAACTTTTAAGGGGGGTGACCCGTAAAGTTATTCAGTACATGAATGCGTTGGGGAGGATAATGTCCAATATCGGTGGAGCCAAATCCGAAAGGAGGAGGGCAGTTCACGCTATTGTGCAGTCTGTCGTGTCGTCCTTTATGCGGTCCCAGTCTGGAGTGGAGCGGTAGAAATACTAACTTTGAGAGGCAACACGTGATTTGGACGAGTGGACGAAATCACTAATTCCAAATCTTCGAAGCTGAGTGGTCTGTGAGCATAACGAGCGTTGGGTGGATGAAAAAGATAAGTTTGAAAGAGAGTGTATCTGTAGAATGTTTAATTCCGTGAGAGAAATGGTGAAGAAAATGACAAGAGATGAGTAGTGGTGGACACAAATCCACAAATTTATTAGGGAGTTGGTCTCTTCATAAAACCGAGAAGACAGAGAACTAGCAACTGAATTCTACAATGAGTGAGTAGCACCTTGGTGGAGTTTGGACTGTCGCAGGCCGAAATAAGAGGGCATTAGGAAGAGAGACGGCGTGAGAGGGATAGCAGCCTCACTAAGGCAGGGGATTGAAAATATTTTGGTGTGGTTTTAACTGGCGGTTCCATCCTGATGTCGAGAGAGACACAGGAGAGGTTTTAAGTTAGGCGCCGACCATCTCGGAGTAGTAACGGGACGATGTATCAAAGGTCTACTCCCCTCGGACATTTCGTCCTGGCACAACTTTATTAGGGTATAAGGAACCCAACACTACCTGGGTCACAAGTGTTTGTATGCAGATTTTCTTTCTTTTTAAAGACGTAAAAAAACAATTTTTCAAAAATTTGTAGTTTAAAAATAATTTTTGAGCTAGAAGACAAAAGATAAATAAAAATAAAGAATTTCGATTTTTGCGTCAATAGAATATAGCTTTCGAACTATAGAAAATAAATAATGTTATGCTTTATGTCTGTTTAGATGCAACGTACTTTTGGTAATGGAATTTGGGCTTTGAAAAAGCCAGTTATAGCATTTGTAAATGAACAATTCATTGGAGATGATAAAGCATTTGTTAACCACCTTATTAAAAAATACCATTTTTCGCTAAATTTAGATTTAGATCAAATTGGAAAATGTCATCTTGTGGAGTTTTTGAGAGAGAAGATGGGTAAATACGTAAGTGTTACAATTTATTAATGTTTTTAATTAATAATTATAAGTAGAATCCTAAAATATAGGTATATCTCTAAAATTTAAGCAACTAATTGAAAAATGATCTAGTATTTCTCTGTGTTCTTCTCCGTGTGATGTATTAGCTTAGCAGACGTTAGCTATCGTATTAACAATATTATCTTCTTAACTTCTATCTGGAAAAGACATTCGGTTTCTGTCCATAATACTTTCTCATCACAAGTGCAAAAAAAGTTAATTTTTTGGTTTTTTAACTTTACTTTTTACGACTTATTTATGTTTTAAACAAAAAGTATTCGTTTTGGGAGATTTAAACGCTAAAGTGGGAAAAAGAGACAATAGTCAGATAGATATGCTGTTTTAAATGAAAATGGTGCGCCACTTATTGGCTTATGTGTAGGGTGACCATATGTACTTTTTTTAGTAGGACAGTACTTTCTTTTCAAGCGCTGTCCTATTGTACTTTAAAATTTATGAAGTACACCTAAATGTACTCTTTTTCTTAATTACACAAAATTAAGTCCTACTTTTTGTCCAAACAAAATATAATTATGATTCGAATTGATGCGCTCACTGTTGATTACGTTTTACCGACACTTTTCATCGTTTTTTTTATTATTTTGTGCTGTGTGGAAAAATAAACAATTCCATCATGTCACCGCCTAGAAGAAAATGCCATTTTAACGTCGAGTTGTAAGCAGAGTATCCTTTTATGAAACAAAAATCAAATGTTTCACCTCATATTGTGTTTTGCCAAGTTTGTAAAAGTGATGTTGATATTTCTAACAGTGGTCGCAGTAATATCAAACAATATTTGTCAAAGAAAAAACACATGTTGGCTACTAATGCGAACTCGAAGAGCAGCAAATTGAAAACCTTTGTTAAAAAAGAAAATTTAAGTTATGAAAATATGTTAATTGCTGCCAAGGAAGGTACTTTTGCTTACCATAAAATTAATCATTTGCAAAGTTTTAGATCCTTAGACTGCACGTCAAAATTAATTGTAAGCATGTTTGAACCTAAATTTGCGGCAGCTCGAACCAAGACTGAGGCGATTGTAAAAAATGTTTTAGCTCAAGACGCTCAATCCCAATTAGAAATTGACCTTCGAAAAGCAAATTTCGTCAGCATCACAATCGATTCGTCGAATCATAGAGAAATTAAAGTTGTACCATTAATGATAAGATATTTTGATGGAGAAAATGGTGTACAAGTAAAATTACTGCAGCTACGTGACTTACCTGGTGAAACATCAGAGCAGTTAAAAGATTACGTGGTCAATATTTTGAACCACCATAAATTACTACAAAAATTCATCGGAATGTCTGCTGATAATACAAAAACAAATTTTGGTGGAATGAGGAAAAAAGGAGTGAATAATCTATTCGGCAAATTAAATGCTTCTCGTGGTAAACCTGTGATTGGAATTGGTTGTCTGGCACACATTTTTAATAACTGTTTACAAAAAATGTTGTCGTTTTCAAAAACAAGATTTTTGAGCCTATGCCAGCCATTGAACCAATTATACAAATGTTCGAACACTTGAAAGCATATTTTTTGTCGATTGATAATTGTCCAACAGTTCTAAAACAGTTTTTTCAAAACCCAATCAGTGAATCATGGGTGTGGTTTGTGCATAACATTGCGTCTCTCTTCTACAAAGTGATTTTAGATGTAGAAAGTGACAAAATATGCGCAACGGAAGCCGCTTTGGAGCATTTCAAACTCATAAATAAGCTTCAAAATCGCTTAAATAAGTTATTGTTACTGCTTAAAGTAAGAGTGTCCCTTTCAAAACTTGAAAATATGGAAGACCTTGACCTTAGTGTGAACTATCGGGATATCTTTATCACGCATGTCAAGCAGTTCTATTCAAATTGTGTAACATATTTGAAAACCTGGAGTGAAAATTTAAGTGAACTAAAGCTATTTGGATGAGTTAACTTGAAAAAACAAGTTTCTCGGGCTGAAATTTTATCGTCGTGTGAGGCTTTCAAAGACTACGTAGGTTCGATATTGAATCAGGACAAACTGTTTGATGAAGTTAGTCTAATACGAACCTACGTTACAGAAAATAAAATCACAGACGGGAATTCGAAAAATATTTCTATTGAAGATCGATGGCTCGAAATCTTCCAAAAAGAAAGGGCTTTGAAAAATCTCAAACTTTTATGTGAGTTGGTTTTTTGTCTGCCGGGACCAGTGCGTCGATTGAGCGGTTGTTCTTAAATATCAAATAACTATTGGAGTCCCAACAAATCGCAGTTGAAAATATCTACTCTGGAAGCCATCATGCAAGTCTACACAAACTTCAAAGGTTCGTGTAATGAAATGTTTCAGTTCTTAAAGAGTAAACCATAAGTTCTGAAGGAAATTCATAGTTCCAAAAAGTACGACTGGTACCAAAATGATGATCAAGATGTTCAGAAAGGAACGTCGAAAGAAAATTAACTATTAAAATTTATCATACATTTTTTATGAACTTATGTTTGATTAAAAAAATCGTTCTTATCATTGTTTCATTAAAGATTCGTAAAATTTTGACCAGAAAAATTTCCTAGGGCACTAGCAGTGTACATATTTTCTTAAAAATTATAAATCTACTTTTTTTTTGCTGAAAAATTATGGTCACCCTACTTATGTGAGAACTTATCGTTAAAGTGACAAATGGATTCTACGCTCATAAAGACGTACACAAACGTACATGGACACAGCTAACAAAAGGGCTAAGGTCAATTATTGATTATGTCATCATGCCCAATAGTAAAATCTTAAAGTTTTGGCTGTAAGGATGTATCAAGGAGCGAAGTGTTAATCGGATTACCGCTTACCCATGACAAAAGTATTAGTTAAATACTAAGAAAACAACAGCGACCATTAATATGACAAACAAAGTCCGGAAATATGAATGTAAACAAATATAATTTAGAAAGTCTTAAAAATGAATCCACCCAATTTTTGTACAAACGCCGATTGGCTACAAAACTACACTATACTAAAAATATTAAAAAAAATACACAATATTAAAAAGAAAACAAGACGGTGGAAGAACTATACTGTCAAATAAAATATGACTGTATACATAATGCAAAACAAGAGGCCATAGGGTATAAGGAAAATGTGTGAAACCAAGACCAAACCGGATAGTTGGTAGATACCAAAAAGAAAGCCTATCGAATCTGTTTACAAACACAAAATGCAGAAGACTTGAGAACATATTCTTACTGAAATAGAGAAGTTAACAAAACTGTAACCAAAAGTTCTAGGTTTAATTGTAATAACCACGCATATCTTTCGAAACATTTTATTCATCTCTTCGGGGAGGAATTTTACCAGCTCACTAAATTATACAGCAATCGTCTTTTTTGTGATTTAACATTCCTTAAAGCCTACCCAGACCATAAAGTCAATCCAAAATTTCTAAAACTCAAACACCATACTTCTTCTTTTTCTATCTCCCAAATTCTTAGAAAGACCAGAAGCTATTCATTCCACTAGACGAAAACTAGATGTTACAAATATCAATATTTTTAATATATGCTCATCTATTAATTTTTTCAATGTATATTATGGGATACATTCGACCGTATCAATACACAGACAGCCCTAAACACTTTCGAATTTAAGACTGAAATTCAGAAGCGCAAATTAGCGCATCTAATTGCCGAACAAATTTAAAAACCACAACGTTGAAACCCACTATAGTGGTTCATAACTTCTCTGATACCCCTATTTCGACCTTTGCCACCATATTCTTAGAAACTCAAAGCCTCCTACTCCAAACATTAACCAATCCGAGAAAAAACACCTGAAAGAACTTAAAGACATAAAACAATCTATAAATCCTCGTGAAAAGTATTCCAGTACACCTGCAATATATGGCCTACCCAAAATTCAGAAACCCGATATTCCTCTACGTCCCATTGTCAGTGGATACAACTGCATTACTCAATCATTGGCCAAGTACTTGGCCAAAACTCTACAAGCCCTAGCCCATCCTTCGTCAAAAATGCTTTTCATTTCATCGAACTTCTTAAACAATACCCTCTCTCAACGTCAGACATTCTAGTAAGTTTCGATATCGTTTCACTCACAAACATTCATATAGACAAAACTCTAAATATCTACAGACATATAAATGGTGCCCCAATGAGCTCCCCAGTATCTTCAGTAATTGCCAATATATTTATGGAAGACTTAACACTCGAGCACTATCCACATCAGTGCTCAAACCCACGTGTTGGCTACGATATGTTGACGATACATTTGTCGTTTGGCCCCATGGCAGGGATGCTTTGGTGTCTTTTCACACCCATCTGAATGGTATACATCCTAGTATCTAGGGCACGATGGAGGTGGAAACTGATTTATCCCTACTGTTTCTCGACATTATCATAAAGAACGTGTAGACTGCCCCCGATCCTCTATAGGCCAAACAAATCGTAGAATCCAAAATAGGATGGACATTATATTTGAACATTATATTTCTGTTCGCAATTCAGATTTAATTTCTGGTTTAGGTCAACATCATGTTCATACAGGTTACAAACTTGATTTTGAAAACTCTAGAACCATAATCCCCAACCTCTTCTATAGACGAAGAATTATACGAGAAGCCATAGAAATTGAAAAAAATGCCAACCCCCGCGCCCATCCCCGCGCCAATCAACCACGCTAACCCCCACGCCCACCTCCACCCAAACCATGTCACCATTAACGGTATAAATTATCCGTTCTCTGTTCGCAGGGGCAGTATTAGATTGGTTAGTGATCAGTGTAGTAGTTTCTGGGGGCTCGGGATACTGAGACCTCGGAAGCCCTGAAGAAGACATCAGAGAGGATGTCGAAAACTCGGCGCATTGATAATCAATATGTGTATGTGTATAATATCAAATCTGCGAAAAAGGGTAAAATACACATCTTAAAAATAAAGCGTAACGCTGACCATAACTAAAGTTTCCCAATTTTTTTACTAAAAATTAATTTAAAATAAATTTTTCAAAATGTTTGTGAATCGTTGTTTGGATCATTGATATCTTTTAACAGTGGTGTTATAATTTTTTGAAAATGGAAATTACTTGAACATCTAATTAACTCATTATGACTAATTAGTATAATCTTGGCGGATTATAAATTCTATTAATTTGCTTTTGTTGTTGTAAAGTTGATTTTAATTTTTAAAAGTTTAACATTTGTAATAAATTATTAACTTTTCACAAAATGAAAGTTTTAAAAACAAATTATAGGTGCCGGAATACTTCATCGAAGTGCTTCTCTAATGACGCGTCACAAATAATATAATCTCTATTTAAATTAACGAATTCTTTACATTAGGAGAAACTTTTTCCAATTAAAAATTCACGTACGAAAACAGTCATATTTTTCACGTAAACATCAATTTTTCGCATAAACTTATTTATCGCATAAACTTATATTTTATATTTTTATTTTTAGAGACAAATAACTTACTTTACCATAGCCATAAATAATCAAGTAATTGGAACGATGATGTTTGAAGTAAGCAAACTTTATTCGATATTTTAGTATTTTATATATGCTGTTAGAACTACAAAAAGGTATTCCAAGGTTAGTTAGTATGGTAATTGCTAAAAGTCTTTATCCTACATTGCTCTGTATCTCCTTGTGATTTTATCAACAGTTACCTTTTTTTAAGTCTTCTATTATATCATTTGTTTGTTGTCAATATGCTTTATTTTTTAATTTTCTACATGCATTTTGCCTTGTGAAGGTTTTTAAATGTATAATATAACAATAAAAATCTCAAATCCTCAAATATTTAACAAAGCGTCACCTTCGCTCATCAATTGTTCCAAACAATATCAAGCCATATGTATCCATCTGGAATTAACGTTCTTATAAAAATCCTCTACCTATCTTATATGTGATGTTACTTTTTTTCGTTATATTATATCTATGGTCGCCAATATGTAATCATTCAATATTTCCTATTTTCCTTCAATAATGTGATCAAACAATTTTCACTTCCGTTTACTACTTGGCTAGAAAGATCTTTAACTTTTGTGTTGTTTCTCCTATTTTTATTTGTGTTTAAAACACGTTTAGCTGGTCAAGAAAGCCGCTTATACTTAACTGAATACATTATAATAAGTCAGTAAATAAGTCCCGGGGCTAACCACGAGATGGCGACTCTAATGGATTTTCCATTTGACATTTCGGTAGTCCTAACCAGGAGCGATTAATTACAGGGACCCGATCCGTCAACTGCGCATGTGCAATCTTTGAAATGACATCAAAAGTGACATCTCCAAACTAAAAAAATCTGAGCAAATTTATAAAAACTATTTAGGCATACAATTCGGAAATTTTAAAATATTTATTACTACAGGTACATAGTTGTTATTTTCATAACTAAAATATAGAGAATTGAACTCTCAGTAATAAGAAAGAAAATCACATTAATCTAATGTATATTGACGACTTTGAACTTTGATATTAACGGTCCAACATTGTTATTTTGTTGTAGTAGCATAAGCATATGGATATTGTTAACTTACCAGAGAATTTAAAATATTTAACGTAATACACGTTTATGAGTGAAAATAGGGATTATAATAAATTATTATATAAGTTATATTATAAACTTAAATTGATTTATTGTTATTGAAAGTAAAGAAATTATTAATGAACTAAATTTAAATAATATTCTGGTAAATCTTGTATGGGTTGGCATAAATCGTTTTCTTCAGGTGGATGTTTTCAAAAGTTGTCTCGTTCTAAAACGTGTTTAAAATAGCTTAATTTTTCAATACTCTTCCATAAAAAACTGAAGTAATGTCCGACATTACAGGACAGGATTGGAATCCCCAAGGCCGACGGAAAGTAGGCAGACCTAAGGGAACTTGGATAAGGACAGTACTGGACGAAGGGAGAAAAATGGGAAAATCCTGGCTTGAAATCAAAGCACTAGCCAGAAATAGAGTTCACTGGAGACACTTTGTGGAAGCCCTATGTTCCTCTTAGGAATCTTGGGACTATATATATATATATATATATATATATATATATATATATATATATATATATATATATATATATATATATAATGTCCGACATAAAACAGAGTGTTTGTATTTTTCCAACAACTTTCATAATTTCTGTAAAATAAACTTCATTAATATATGAGTCCTTTCGGTTTGAAAAAAAAAGCTACTGGAAATATGCCAGACACTTATTAAATGCACATTTTCCGCATATTACATCGGCATAGAAAGATTACCATGTATATTTTTTATATGTTTATTTAAGCTAAAAACTGATTTGAGAAAATTTTACCACATTCAAAACAGTTCATTGACATATTTACAACTTACGTAAACAGGAAACTATTTAAAACAATTTTTAGTCGACAGGGCAAGATGGTTCGAAATATTTCGAACGCAGTCGTCTCGCACATGCGCAGTTGACGGATCGGGTCCCTGTAATTAATCACTCCTGTCCTAACCCACGGTACAAAGAATGAAAGTTATTCTTTGTACCATGGTCCTAACCTTCAAAATCGTACTGCCAAAATGTTCATGTCATTCGGATTATTGTTTACTGAGTTACAGTGTGTGAATGTGATCGGTATAAACAATTGATTCAAAGCAATGTCGTGGGTTGATTCACTATTATTTGATGTGAAAAAATACCATCCAATCTGAACAATGGCTCAAAACGTATTACCGGTACTCTGCTTTATCGATTACAACCATTAAATGATGGTTTGCTGAATTAAAACGCGGTCCTACAAAAGCTAATTATGCAATTATTCCCGAAAACATCGAAAAAATGCTGAAAATTATTATGGAAAGTAGTAAAATACAGTTTTAAGAGAAAGTTTACACTCTAAAGTTTTCAACAGGTACCATTTTCATTATTACACATAAACATTAGGATATGAGAAAAAAAAAACTGTTCTCCAAATGGGTGCCGAGTTTTCTCACACCAGAACAAAAACCACAACGAATTGATGAATCTCAGCGTTGTTTGGACATGTTTAATCAGGATAAGACAGAGTTTTTCCATCAGTAGGTCACAATGGATGAAGAATTGACCCATAACTTCAATCCGAAATTAAATCGGTAGTCATCTGTGTGGACATCAACCGGAGACAAGACGTCCAAAGCGACCAAAAGCGCAACAAACGGCCGGAAAGGTTACGGGCGCTGTAATTTGGGATCCGCAAGTAATTATTTTCATGAACTATTTGAAATATGGAGACACAATCAACAGCGACTATATTGGTTTATTGGAGCATTTGCAGACCGCACAAACGACCTCATCTGTTGAAGAAAAATTTGATGTTTTACCAAAATCTGGCTCCCAGCGATTATCACTTTTTTCGATCGAAAAAAATTCTTCGTAATAGGAGATATCGCTCCGATGAGAAAGTAATCGCCGAAACTGCTATTTTGAAGGCAAAGATAAATCGTTTTAAAAGGGTGAGATCGAAAAATTAGAAAAGCGTTGGAATGGGTGTATTGCCGTTGAAGGAGATTATTTTCATGAATAAATAAAAAAATTTATAAAAAAATGTTATTTTACTAGGCAGACCAGCACTTATTGAGCAACGGTTATCTGTAAAACCTAAGATAAACATATTGAGAATAAAATTAGGGAAGCCGGCCCAAGTTTACTTATATAGCAAGGCAATACTGATACAATTTCAGTGATACGATTAGTTTTGAAGTAGTTGTTATTTTTATAGCTTTACAATGATCTAGTACCGCTAGCTTGTGAAAATTTTCTTAAACGATGCAAAGATATAAATGGAGGTTACACTGGTACTCCAGTTCACAGGTAAATTTTAAATATCTACTATAATTATTATAATATATCTATCACAGTCTTACACAATATATATATATATATATATATATATATATATCGTTAATTTTTGAGTGGCCATCAATTACTATTGTATATGAGGCAGGCGTTCCTACCTCATATTCCGAAAATTCCTATACCTACCATTTGTTCGGATTTTTTATTATTTGTTAAATGGCAACCATGTCAACATCGCGCTTGGTTATAACATTTTTAGAATAAGTTATAAGTTATAACTAAGAAGTAAGAGTTTACAGGTACCTAGACCTGTAACATCTATTACAATTAAACAAAATTACAGTCCACAGCGTTTCAATTCAAATCTATTTACCAGTGAACCAGCGGAGAAGTGAAAACAAACCAGTGTTTTTACATTCTATTAAACACCATTGTTAGACTGATAATAAAAAGGAGAAGTGGCGACCGTACAAAGTATATCTAGTCCAGGAGCTGCTAGAAGATGACTTTGATAGAAGAATCAAAGTCTGCGAAACCATTATGGAACGATGTAACAGAGATGAGAGTTTAATAGAAACGGTACTTTTTCAGATGAATGGGCTTTTATACATAAGGTCACGTAAACCGACATATCCATACTGGGCAAGTGGAAATCCATGTTGGATAGAAGAATATAGCACTCAATATTCTGAGAAGTTGAATGTTTGGGCCGGCATTAAAAACAATCATATTATAGGACCATCTTTTTTTGAGGAAAACTTCTGCTCCAACTCCGCCTCCGGTAAGTGCTGGGTGGATTAAGTAGCTCAGGAGGAGGAGGGTTGAGGCGATGGGCTAGCAACTCATCCCTTGTCAAAACAAATAAATGCTAAAGATTTCGACCAAAAGCCTCGGAATACAAAGGATGGATCAAAACAAAGACGACTAATGCAACGGAAAAGAAAAAGGATATTCGCTACATGGAATGTACAAGGACTTAGATCCAAACAAGCAGAGGTGTTCAAATAATTAGCGGAAAAAAATAGATATATATATTCTCACCAAGACCAAGAAAAAGGGAAAAGGAAATGAAGAGATAGGAAAATATATACATATCTACAGTGGAGTAAGTAAAGATAACAGAGCTTTACATGGATACAACCTACTAGAAATCTGCGCTCGGTAATCGACTAAGTAATCTAACGTCAAACTTCCCAGCTGAAAACAACTGACGTAAGGGTATACCGTGGATCAGAATGTGGATCCGACCATCGTTTAGTTATAGCCAACGTGATATTTAACTATCGCAAACACAATAACACTCAAGTACAGAATATAGAAAAAGGACAAGAAGTAACATCCCCTAAATATAACCTAGAAAGCTTAAAAGAAGATTCAACGAAATTTCTTTACAAATTACGACTGGCCACAAAACTACAAAATGTGGATCGAGAAAATGTATTCATGAGGCTGCAGGTGAAGCTTTGGGTTATAAAGACAAACATGAAACAAAAAATCAAGAATGGTGGTCGGGGATTATGCAAACTTTAGTCAACAAGAAGAAAACTGCTTATCAGAAATGGATGTCAACGAGAAAGGATGAAGATTACAAGATATATCAAAAATTAAATCGAGATGTAAAAAGAGAAGTAGTAAAAAGTAAAAATGAGATGTGGGATCGAAGATGTGCAGAGGTGGATAGGTATATGGGTGGAACAAGAGTTGGGCAAGCTTGGAAGGTGATAAAGTCTCTCCGAAGGGAAGGAAAGGAAAAATCTAACTTACAGTATATATATCTGAAACAGTGGAAACACTATTACACATTATGAGGTCTTACTGACAGAGGATAAATGTAAATTCCAAGAGATCGAAATGGAAGAAATATCCGAATACACACAAATAATTGAAATAACAACCGGAGAGTTAAACGATGCACTCAAAAGATCGAAAAATGGTAAAGCAGCAGGACCTGGAGACATTCCAATTGAGTTGGTAAAGTATGGACCAAAAATATTGCATGAGATGTTGGTTCAACTATTTAAGAAATGCTTAAAAGGACAAAATATCCCTGATGATTGGAATATTGGCTACATCAGCTCAATATTCAAGAAAGGGGATAAACGCAAATGCTCTAATTATAGGGGAATAACTGTTACCAGCTCAGTGTGGAGGTTGTACGGTCGAATAATAAAAGAAAGAATAGAATCAGAATACAAAGACATAGAAGAACAAAATGGATTTCGTGCAGGAAGATCGTGCACTGATGGTATATTCGTTCCGCAGCAGGTAATCGAAAAACGGAAGGCAAGGAATCTATCTACCCACCTAGTGTTTGTAGATTTAGAGAAGGCATACGATACGGTACCTTTGAAAAAATTGTTTCAAACATTGACGAAAGTAGGTCTCAGTAAAGAGTATGTGAATTATATCGCAAATATATACAAAAATGCAAGAAGTGTCGTTAAAGAAGGAAACTTTATATCTGAATCATTTCCAATAACAAAGGGGCTTAAACAAGGATGTTGTCTATCTCCGACCTTATTTAAAATATATATTCAATCATCGCTAGAGCAGTGGAGGAAACAAGTATCCCGAATGGGAATAGACATAGACCATAGTAAATGTCTAACAACTTTATTTTTCGCAGATGATCAGGTAGTCATAGCGAATGATGAGGAAGACATGGACTACATGTTTAGAAAACTAAAGAAAGAATATGAAAAATGGGGCCTCAATATGAATATGTCAAAGACAGAGTATCTTAAAAGAGGAGATGACGAAGAAGATCCAGAGTTAGAATTTAGAAACACAAAAAACATGTAATGAATATAAATATCTCGGATCTATAATATCTAAGGAAGGCACTACCAAAAGAGACATTGAAAACAGGACGCAGCAGGGAAAAAAAGCGGTTAAGATTCTGAACTCTCTACTATGGTCTAAAGATATTAGACAAGAAACAAAATTGACAATCTATCGAACCTTGGTAGAGCCTATTATGACTTATGGGGCAGAAGTTGGGCAGATCACGAAAAAAGATAGAAAAAGAATAGAAGTAATAGAAATGGATTTATTTTCTAAGGAGAGCGTGTGGTGATATCCAAAATATCATATCAGGAATGAAGATATTAGAAGGAGGACAAATACTGTATATTCCAGTGTAGACAGAATTGAAACGAGACAACTAGTGTGGTATGGTCATGTGAAGTGAATGAATGAAGATAGATGGCCAAAGAAAGCTTTAAATTACATACCACAACAAAGAAGAAGAATGGGAAGACCATCAGTTGCCTGGGAAGAAAATGTACGACACCTAATGCGAAATAGAGCCATCAAAGAAGACGAATGGATGGACAGAGAACGATGGCGATCGAAATGCGAGAAGCGGCAGAGGCTGTAGGAACCTCGCTTATATATATATATATATATATATATATATATATAATATATATATATATATATATATATACTTCTGCTCCTCGTTATATGAAATTTATTATTAATAGAAATGATGTGTGGTTCCAACAGGATGAGAATCCCCCACACTACGGCGTGGAGGTACGAAATTAGCCACCATGATCTCCAGATTTGACTTCGATATACTTTTATTATAGGTATACTTGAAGAGCAGCGTTTATTAAAGTCGACCGAATAATGTAAAAAAGTTGAATGAGCGCATCAGAATGGAAATTGTACAAATAACTCCTGAAGTCGTCGAAAACGTTGGGAAAAAAGTATTGTCCGTCTTTCTTCATTGTTGAAGGTCATCAATTGCAACATTTCTTATAATTTGATTGTATTTTACCAAACATTTATTTTAATTTAATTGTATTATTAAACCAACAGTTTTGGTTAACACTGTAGAAATAAATATTTAAATAATTACACCGTTGCTAAGACGATTAGGAGACCTTTCAAATCAGGTATCCCGTGACGTCGATTTGTATTTAAAAATATGGTCGATTACGTCATTACGCCAACACTGATAACGTAATGTCCAACATATATAAAGCAATTTATGGCCATTCAAAAACGTATATATATTATATATAATATATATATATATATATATATATATATATATATATAATATATATATATATATATATATATATATATACATATATAAATACCTAAATTACCATTTGTATTGAAAAGAATAGTAAAAAATAGTTGGATTCAATGCGGACGATGGAATTTGCCAGAAAAAAAGATGCCTTGTGAAAATTATGTAATTCCACATGACAGAAGAGGGGTTTTATGTACCACGAATACAGGTAGACATAAAGAAAACAGTACACAGTTTTTTATAACTTTGGCTCCAACTCCTTGGATGGATTATAACTACGTAGCTTTTGGGTATGTGTTTAATATTTTTAACTAAAACGAAATAACTTTTTTTTCCATTCATAAAAATATGTTACAGTCTAGTCATATAGATCAATAAGCAATTTTAATTTTGTCTACTACTGTATCAAGGCTCAAATTCTACTCTGCTTTTGGCTGTCAAATTGGCTATACTAGTTTTGTTGACGGCTGCTCGAAAAAGGGATGCAGGAGATTTGTTAAACCATTCGCTCAGGTTTCTAAGCCATGACGTTCTTCTTTGACCTGCTCTCATCTTCTGTCTGTTTTGACTTGTATTATTAAGTGGAGTTTATGATACCCCTCTGAGTGATGCGTAACATGGCCAAAATATTTCAGTTTGAGATTTTTAATTGTTCTGACCGCTTCCATAACTTTTCCCATCTGTTGCAAAACAACTTCGTTACGGACTCTATATAACCGACATATTCGCAGGATTCTCTAATACACTTAGATTTCAAAGTCTTCTAGTTCTCTGAGAAATATGTTAGTCTAGGTCCAGTCTTACTAATCTATTTTTCAGTCTCAAGTGATACTGTTTCCACATAAAATTTTCTTCATCCTAAAAAATGCACCTCTGGCCTCTTCTATGCGTATTCTAATTTCTTTGCTTATATCCCAGTGCTCATTTAGATTACAACTAAGGTAAGTGATACCGTTGATTTCCTTAAGTTGTTCTCCATAAACTGTTACCACTTCTGCCTGTATTAGCGTTTTACTGATAACCATCACTTTTGTCTTTGTGCTGTTTACCTTCAGTCCATATCCATCACATGCTGTGCTATAGTAATTCTATCTATTAGATGTTAAAGTTCTTCATAACTATTGTAATTAACATCATCGTGTAATCTGCGAACCTCAAATTATCAATATTGAGGCCATTAATTGTCCCTAGATTTCCTAGAATTTCCTAAATTCCTAGAAAGGTATTTTTTGTAATATCTTATACTACACATTTCAACTGTCAAGTCCGTCTATACAGTTGTGACAAAAAAATTCTTAATTTTTACTAACTTGATTAGTCTATATTGTTTAGCAACATCTAAAAATAATTTTATTACATATTTTAATTAATAATCTGCTTCATCGAAGCTATAAGTAAATAGTTTGAGTATTAAATACATGAGGGAGAAGCTGCCTTATGGCACCTTTCCTGTTTTATTTTTTACATCAGATCGTATATTTAATGTCTGTTGTCCATAATTTCTTTAATCGTCTTGCAAATCCGGGAGAAGCGTTTAGCAGTATTGATCCATTATTACTGACTCTTTCTATTATCTTGATATTTTATGGCTTTGAGCAACTCCAGATTTGGACACTATATACAGGAGCAGTTTATTTTCAATAGTGAGTATTAATTTTCGACCCTTAAGCCAGCTCATTTGCCATAATATATTGATGTTGATCTGGGTTTTATTGGCTTGAATGTGCTGCTTCTATGTTAATTGATGTGTGGTGGCTGGTAATTATGTATAATTTTTTTAATGTTATTGTTGGACATACTTCTCTTTGGTTTGTAAAAGTACTTTGGTTGACTGCATTTCATTTACTTTCACCTTCCATTTGTTGAGCCATGTTCCCAATTGGTCAAAGTGGTTTTGCAGTTTTGCACGTGATAGTGGAATCTTCATTGACAGCTATTATGGTGATGTCATTGGTGAATGTTAAGATTTAGTTTGTTAGGTAATAAGGGGTTGGAAGAATGCTTTTGAGTTTTTGTAAGAGTCCAGTATGCCATACTCTATCAATGCCTTTTCTACATCTAAGAGTCCGCTATGTAATATTTTTTTGTTATAATTATATGAGTCTTTTATGTTGTGGAGAGTCTTTTTCTAAAACCAGACTAGTGTATACGTATTTCTACATCTAGGTTATTGTCCTTCTTCAGTCTATCAAGTAGTAGTCTTTCGAAGATTTTGGAAACAGGATGATAAGTCGATAAGATGATGTTTTATTTGGAGGTTTGCCGGTTTGTGAATATTAAACAACAACGCTGGTTGCTGGTATGCCGAAAACAACGGGTAGTTGTTTCAAGTAATCATAATGAAATTGGTAAAAGTATTGCATTAATTTACAATTTCAATTTTAAAATTACTTGGTGAAAACATGGCGTAAAGTGAAGCACATACTTGACATATTTTTTTAATTTTCAAGTGGAAACTTGAACTGCACCAATTCCTTGACACAAAAATAAATGTGCGTATAAAAGTAAGTGATCTGATTTTTTTAATATAACGTTCGATCCAAAGACAGCATCGATAGAAAAAGGGGTGAAATATTTTATAGGAATCTTTAAAAATTTATGGCAAAGAGTTATAAAGGAAAAATCCACCAAACATAAATCTAAAGATATATGTGTGCAAAAAAATAATCATGTAGCTCTATATTCCAGTCTGTCATATGTCACTGTTTAATAGTTGGTATTAATATTTTAGTCAATTACTACAAGGAGAAGAAGTCTTAAAAGCTATAGAGAAAGTTCCCACCTACTACGAATCCCCAACTTTACCAATAACTATTGTTATGAGTGGAGAAATAACCTTAGACGGAATTCCCGATTACTTTACCTCGATGGAAAGGCCAGAATTCCAAAGTATCTTACCATCGCTCTCTAAAGACAATTTATACGCAGTAGACGATTGTAATCTAATACCGACTACATCTAGATTTTCAATGTCGAAGTATAAGAAAGGTTTGTATGGCTTGGAAACTGATATGGCGATAAACATGGAATATCCAAATTTGCCAGATTATCTTATGCCAAGACTAATGGGTGAATCAGAAGCAAGTAAGTGATTAATTTATCTTTCTTGAGTCTTATTAATTTTTATTAGTCATCTATATATATATATATATATATATATTATATATATATATATATATATATATATTCTTAGAAAGGGCTTTAGTGACTATGTGAGTAATATATACGGATATATTGGGTTTAGTAGTCAATATATTGGCCTTTAAGTAAAACTCTTTTAGGTTTGCTAAGCTTTCGAGTTTATTTTACTCTTTTTCAAAACATACTAAAAATTAACATAAAAAATTTACATTAGAAAAATGAAGTTCTTATGTCTTCAATAGGCTTACCCTTGTGAGAATTGTCTTTTAAAATTAGCAAAATTTTACATTTTGTCATTATGTCATTAACATAATGACATTAAATTTGATTTACTTTTTATTTCTGTCAAAACTTATTACTAAGGTTTCCATGTCTCTTCTATTTTTTATATTTATTTTAGGTGAGTTTGACAGAGGAAGTGTCTATGTTTATGCAAACCTTCATTGCAAATTTTGATATAATATTACAGTTATTAAACAAGCAACAGAGTTTATGTTACTAAGTATTTAAGAAAGAAAAAATACAAATAAAAATAAATTTTATCTCATTTGAACTTGGAATAATCCCTTTCATATGCGTAACTTTTAAGAACTTTTATATTGTTATTCTTTTATTTAAAAGAAGATTACTGTATATAGCACTAAGATTTTCAATGTCTTCTCTTTTGTTTAAGGTGTTTTGTGTAGTTTTAATTAAACACATTTCTAGAAACAGTCTTTTGTTGTAATTTCTTTCCCTTCTCAATATTTCTGTTTGATTAACATTAAATTTGTCCGGAAGATTAACATCTCACAAGAGTGATATTAATCTGAATAAAGTACAAGCCTGTGCATTAAGTGAACATTGTATTACAATGGGCCATACGCCTAACTATGATCAAACAGAAATATTGAGAAGGGAAAGAAATTACAACAAAAGACTGTTTCTAGAAATGTGTTTAATTAAAACTACACAAAACACCTTAAACAAAAGAGAAGACATTGAAAATCTTAGTGCTATATACAGTAATCTTCTTTTAAATAAAAGAATAACAATATAAAAGTTCTTAAAAGTTACGCATATGAAAGGGATTATTCCAAGTTCAAATGAGATAAAATTTATTTTTATTTGTATTTTTTCTTTCTTAAATACTTAGTAACATAAACTCTGTTGCTTGTTTAATAACTGTAATATTATATCAAAATTTGCAATGAAGGTTTGCATAAACATAAACACTTCCTCTGTCAAACTCACCTAAAATAAATATAAAAAATAGAAGAGACATGGAAACCTTAGTAATAAGTTTTGACAGAAATAAAAAGTAAATCAAATTTAATGTCATTATGTTAATGACATAATGACAAAATGTAAAATTTTGCTAATTTTAAAAGACAATTCTCACAAGGGTAAGCCTATTGAAGACATAAGAACTTCATTTTTCTAATGTAAATTTTTTATGTTAATTTTTAGTATGTTTTGAAAAAGAGTAAAATAAACTCGAAAGCTTAGCAAACCTAAAAGAGTTTTACTTAAAGGCCAATATATTGACTACTAAACCCAATATATCCGTGTATATATATATATATATATATATATATATATATATATATATATATATATATATATGATGGAAAGAGCATTTTCAGGAGATGCTAGTCACGCCCAGGGATAACGCAGATGAAATTGTCGAAAATCCACAGAATATAGACTTGCGTATATCTTGCGACGCCCCTTCCAAAACAGAGATAATAACAGCTATCAAATCTCTGAAAAATAACAAGTCTCCGGGAATCGATAACATTGCTGCCGAAATACTTAAAACTGATCCGCATCTAACTGCTGAACTTTTGCTCCCCATAATCCGAGAGGTGTGGGAAACAAACCGCATTCCAGCGGGCTGGAAAAAAGGCATCATTATTAAGCTTCCAAAAAAGGGCAACCTCACACTATGCAAAAATTGGAGATGAATAACCTTGCTTACCGCCATAAATAAAATCTTCACGACCATCATACTTAAAAGATTAACAAACAAGGTTGAATTTCGAGCTAATCAAGTAGGCTTTAGACCAGAATCCTCCTGCATAGACCACATTAATACTGTGAGGCTAATAATGGAACAATCGGTTGAATGGAAGACACCCCTATACATGGTTTTTGTTGATTTCGAGCGTGCTTTTGACAGCTTATCTCATGATGCGATATGGAAAATTTTAGAGCTAAGAAACATCCCGCATAAAATAATTTCCATTATAAAGTTACTGTACACTGAAGCGAAATGCAGCGTGACACACAATGGGATCAACAGTGACGAATTTGACGTACTTACTGGAGTCAGACAGGGATGCGTGCTTTCTCCGTTTCTTTTTAACATAGCTCTAGACTATGTTCTCTCCAAACTAGACTCTGACACAAGAGGGATACAATGGACGTTAACCACACGCCTAAGCGATCTAGAATACGCCGACGATATCTGCCTGTTAGGACAAAGGTTCCAAGATGTGGCTGACCAATTGGAAACACTTTCCACTGAAGCCAATAAAATAGGTTTGAAAATCAATATTGGTAAAACCAAATCCATGAGAATAAATGCAAGAAACAACACGCTATTCACCATTAATAACATGCAGATTGAAAATGTGGAAAACTTTACGTATCTTGGAAGTGTCATAACAGAAAGCGGAGGTACAGAAGACGATATTCGTATGAGGATACGAAAAGCGCAACAAGCTTTCAGCATGCTCAACCCTGTTTGGAGGTCTGGAGACTACACTACGAGGACAAAGATCCGCATATTCCAGTCAAATGTCATGTCTGTACTACTTTACGGATGTGAAACCTGGAAAGCGACAAAAACCCTTACAGACAAACTGCAGGTCTTTGTTAATAAATGTCTACGAAGAATTGTTCGTATTTTCTGGCCTAACATCATCAGAAACGAAGATTTACTACACCTGACCAAACAAAAGAGGGTAGTAAATGAAATAAAGTCCAGAAAGTGGGGTTGGATCGGTCAAACACTCCGAAAAAATAACTCCAGTATTTCAAAGACTGCCCTAGAGTGGAACCTCCAAGGAAAACGAAAAAAAGGTCGCCCAGTACAAACTTGGAGAAGATCCATCATGGACGAGATAAGAAAACAAGGAAAGTCTTGGAATGAGGTGAAGGCCTTAGCGCAAAATAGAACCCGATGGCGCGTTTTCACTGAAGCTTTATGCTCCACTTAGGAGTTCAAGAACCTTATATATATATATATATATATATATATATATATATATATATATATATATATACCTATATATACAGGGTGTCCCGGAAAACAGTGCGTTCCTTAACGGTATGTGCTGCCTTATAACATTTTTTTATAAAGTCAACCGTTTTCAAAAAAAATTATAATTTTTATTAATTTTATTTCATTTGATTATTGTTCACAGGGCAAATACAGCCGGCAACGTTGCGTTCCTTGTTATTTTTCGTTAATTACTGTAAATCAGCTATCATAAATCATCGATCGATAGTCATAATATGATTAATTATGTATTGATACTGATAACAGTCATAGAGAAAAAGCATATTTGTTTTTATTAAATATTTAATAACTAAAGTTTGAATACTGTTTTTACTTACATGGAAAATTATTATTAAAATAAATGTTCGAAGTGTATATGTATGTAAATTACGTCAGATTATTTCAGCATCATCAAAAATTCGTTGTCGCGATTGAACTTCTGTTTTAATTTCATCCTGGTTGTCGTATACTAATGATTTTAGATGTCCTCAAAAATACAAGTCCATAACATTGCATTCTGGCGTTCTGGGCGGCCATAGAGCATGTCCATTTCTACCGATCCAACGACGAGGATAAGTGATGTCGAGGAAATTTTTAATATATCTCGTAAAATGTGCTGGAGCCCAGTCATGAAGAAACCACATTTCAGAGCGTATTTGCAGGGTTCCCCCTTCAATCTTCTAGGACGTTCGTACGGTCCAATCAGATGATTACTAATAACTCCAGCCCATAAATTTATAATAAATTGTTTTTGAAAATTTGTCCTATGTACAGCATATGCGTTTTCCTCATTCCACACGTGACAATTGTGAACATTAAACACACCATTTCTCGTAAAACAAGCTTCACCTGCACACTAAACTTTGCACGGAAATTCGGGTTCTATGGCGATTTTGTTTTGAATCCATCTACAAAATCTTAATTTTCGAGGTAAATCGCCTTGGTGTAAATCTTGCATTCGTTGGTAATGGTAAGGATGTAACAGTTGTTCCGTAAATGCCTTGTGAACAATTTTTTTGTTTTTCGTGTTCTACCAATAGTTTTTTTACGTACCACACAACCCGTCTCTAATAACCTTTGGGACACGTTCACAAAACTCCGGGCATTAGGATGTCGTCGTTCGGGATAGCGTTCAACATAAAGTCTAACAGCCCTTTTGCTGTAACAGTGAGCTTCACCGTATGTAATTAACATATTGTGATACTCGCAAATCGAAAACATGACAATATTATTTATTCTTCAGCTACGGGTAATTGAGGGGCTGAGAGGAAAAGTGGTACAAGTGACATTTAGATAGTTTTGAGAAAATGAGAGTTAAAGTTTAAGTAGTGGCACAAAAAGACCAAACAAAATTTTAAAATCTAATCAAGATATTATTATTAGTAAGTTCTTAATGTTTTCATGTGCAGTTTTTACAATCATATACATTTAGTTTTTTTGAAACATTTTTTACAAAATGTACATGTACCATTTTTGTTGTTTAGAGTAAAAATGGTACAAGTAAATATTACCATGAGTAAATAAATAAATAATATCTTTTATAAAAGAAATACACGTAATTTTTTGAACATTTATTTAAGAAGATACATTAGATACGAAAACAAAATGTATATTGCACAAAAATACAGGAACAAAAAATGCATAAAAATAATAACGAAATGATATTATATAGACGTGCTACCAACTGAGCTAAATATCTTCCTCATCATCATAGTCGCTCAAAAGATTTTATCATTGTCGTCCACCTCATCGTCATCTTCATTGTCCTTCTCTTTTCTTTCTTCAGGTTGCATTGGCTTCTTTTTCTGACCTTGTTTTCCCTTCTTCGCAGTGTGATTGAGCTGATTGTAAAATTGATGATAAATTGGTGGCACAAAGCATAGTAGGTCTTGTAAATTCTTCCATTTTTCATACTTCAGACTCATGGGTGAACTATACAGTTTGCTAAGACTAATATTCTGAGGTGTTCTTCCACGCTTCTTCTTCATACAGTTAACAGTTATAAATTCAGTCTCTTCATTGAGAGTGTACTTGAATTTCATAGTAAATGGGTCTTTCTTCTCAAACCGAATCCATTTTATTTCTCTCCATTTTATCTGCTTATTCTCATCTGGGTACAAAAATATAAGGTACTTGCTTTTTGTACTTTTCAATGACTCCGAAATCTTCATCGCATTCCATGAAGGTATGTCCCGGTTCAAGGAATTTGTGGTCTATTATTTCTAGCTGAGTTTCTTTAACCACATACATAAAAAATTTCACAATATTTTTATTCTTATTTTGTCCCGAACAAGAATCACTAAATGCAATAAGATGTCGTGTATTTTGATTAAGACCAGCAATAAATTTCCAAAGACATAAAGAAACTTCCATAGAGCCTCTGGATGCTACCGATTCATCCCACATATACATTGAAGCACATTTCTTGCCCAAATTATGGATTCCAAAATTATATGTCCATAATACTCGCATATAAAACACTTTGTTGGTTGTAAGTGCTGGTGTAGGTAAAGTTTTTTGTAGATCGAAACAAACTGATATCACTTCTTCATTCCTTGAAGTTTCAGCCACTATTTTTGCCTCTTTTTTGGCTTGTATTCCCGATTCGGCTTTTCGGTGATGAAGCTCTCTCTCGCACATTATTTCTTTTATCTGACTCACTTATGCACGATTTTATTGATGTTTCGAATTTATCGCACTTATTACAAGTATCGGACAAGGGATGATGAAAACTTAGATTAAATTCGGATGTCGTTTTACCTTATCAATTACATCCTGTGATAGTTTATTAGGACATGGAGCTCTTCCTCTTTTATCAACAGCGGTGATTGCAACGTCAGATATCCCATTTAAAATTCTCGAATAACGTCCATTGTTGATATCCAAGGTTTTTAAGAAAAACATTTTGCAAACTCTCATATTTTTTAGTTTGATAGTAACGCTCTTTTCTTTATTAGTAACAGCTTCTGTACGTCGTCGTTTGGGCAAAGCGATCTCTGTACAAGACGTAATGAATGCATTCTGCAGATTCCAATTTCCTAGACCCCAGAATTGGTTAAATATTTCCTGTCTTTGTTCATCGATGAATTTTTGACACTGAAATCTGCAAGTATGTATATAATTTTGCAAACTTCTTGCTTTTACTAACTTGTTTTTATAGCCTACGTATTCCTCACCTGCATTTCTTTTTCGTTTTCTTACTTGCCTCTTATCTAAATCGCTATATCTCAAACGTTTTTTGCCCTTTTTCTTTAATGACTTGTTTAAATGAACATCTGCAATGTTTTGTAGATCATGATTACTATCGCTACTACTTTCTTCTATTGGATTATAGTTTCTGTCCTCTTCTGAATCGTCATATTCCGAATAACTGTCAGATTCTGAAACAAAAAAGAAACATTTTAAGGTTATGCTATAAGTTTCTTTCAACTACTACTTTTTGAAGACATAGATAAATAAAATAACCCTATAAAATAACAATTGAAAAAAATATAAAACGCATTGAAAACTTAACTTGCATTATTTTAAGGCTATTTCACAAATTGTATTAATATTCCTGCACACTTTTAAAACGTGGCTGTCACAAATAACTACATAAGGTTTAGGGACATGTACGCTTGGACCACTTATACAGAAAACCATTACCAGAAATTGGTGAGAGCTTTTACTTCTCACATACAGATGTCCGTACTGTAGTGTGTTTTGTACTTGTACCATTTTTATATTAATAAATCTCAACATCCTCTAGCCACTCATGCACATATCTCACTTTTATACAAAATGCACTATTTTCCGGGACACCCTGTATATATATATATATATATATATATATATATATATATATATATATATATATATATATATATATATGTTAAATCAGTAACTTCTTGATTGACTTTTTAAAAAAGATTTATTTCACAAATAAAAGTTACACTTAGTTATACGATAAAATGAAGTAAATAAAATTATATAATACAAATGTTATTGGTAAGAAACTTATATGACGAGTGAAAAATATAATGTTAGTCCTGAATTTATAATCTATCTACAAAATGTGGTGTCGGCATTTCCCACGAAAGGCCAGCTTTGGTCAGAGTTTGATGTCCGTGCATAGTCAGCTATCTCTATGGGAACGCTTGCTAAAAGAATGATGAAATAGGAACTGATATTGCGAAACCAAAGTGTCGGTAACCCTTGAGTGGTTCAAGGTGACTATTTTCACATATAACAGCTCCCCTCATTAGTGAAAAGTCGATGCCTTGCTTCGACTTTTAAAGCTCAATTGGGGTTTCGGAGACGTCTTCATTTTCTGGGCGTACGTCTGGTCTTCTTTTAAAGGTTAATCCTTTAAGTGTCTGTTTAATGGAACTGCTGCGATGTGGTGAAGGTGGAGGTGAGTCCTGAGGGTAGTTCATGGCAAGTCTTGGAAATCTTTTGCGTCTACATTTGCAGAGGATGTATACAAAAACTAGAATGATAATTAATGATAAAGACAATATAGTGAACCAAGGCAAATGTTTTTCGATGAATGGTTGGTTCATGATTTGGTCGAGTTCTTCTGAATATTGGTCCAGCTTATGTTGTGCAATATTTAAATCGTCTGCATTTATCTTATTGAGTTGTAATGGTTTCAAATTTGGTATATGGTTTCTTCTTTCGAAATGGTCACAACATCTGTATGGAATATTAACTGGATGACTTCTGTAGGTTATATTTGGGTATTTATTGATTTGATCTCTGGCGTGGACTCTGGTACTTCCAATAAATGCTGTACATTCGGGTAGTAATCTTAGAATTGTGTTTACTTTGATTGTCTGGGTACTAATGTCTTTTCTTTCACACTTGATTGTAACTGGTAATGGATCGGATACTGTTATTAACCATAAATTTCGGTCAATTTCTTGCACATTGTAATCTTGTGCTAAAAACGTCGACATCTGACAAGTTTTTGGTAGAAATCTAACTGGTTTCAATAACTGTGCCTCACATATAGTATCGCTGTCTATTGGATAGGGAAGAATATCTGTGCACATTCTTTGATTTGGACTAATTGATTTGCATTCTTCTGTGTTTCGGGGTAATACATATGAAATTGAATCATCATCTCGCGCTATATACTTATGTATTGTAGAAAGTGTATGAAAAAGACCAGTTTGATTATCTAATATTGGTATCGAATATAAATGATATAAGGTATAGATTTCGGGGTCGACTAATGGAATTTCTAGGACGAATACAATTTTGGAATCGAGTTGATATGCTTGAAGTTTTATTATATCAATATATTGGGCTATATTTGATGTATAAATGGGCAATGGTAATACATTATTTTGTAATGATTGTGAGATAGTTTTCAATGAATCTAGTAAATCATTGGGCGAAATAATTGAACTATGTAAAATTTGCAACCGAGAAAAGGTGATGGCGTTCAAAATGTCATTGAGATAATTTTCTAAAAATATGTAGCTTTCCATTAATGATTCACATAAATTTAAGGTTTGTAATTGTGCACGGTAAAATGATATGTCGTCTGCAATGTCTATAAGAGTGGTTTCGATATCGTTTAGGTCTTTGTTAAAAGTTTGTTCGTCTATTTGTAATTTTTGGATAGTAGTGTTAAATGATTTTATGACAGAAGTTGTAACAGAGATTTGGTTCTTTAGGAGTGTTTCTATTTGCTTTTCATCTGTAGTGATCCTATTTATACATTGATTGAAATATTCACCGTCTGATGCGTCTAAATTTCCACTAATAGATTTCCATAAGGTTCCAACACCATTGATTAATCCTCGTTTTTTGGCGTGGATTATAGGCTCGTGTGTCGGCAATTACTTCTCTATATTTTAAGTTTACGGAATTAGAAATTTGTCTTATCAAACTAATGTGTGTTTGTACTTCGGATTGAAATGCAAGTTTTCTTGGAGTATCGGCTTTAGTAAATTTATCTAGCAAGTTTTCTAAAATTCTGTCGTTGTTGGATATGGCAGTTTCTATAGGGAGCAATTCCTTGTAAACAAGTAATGTCCATTTATCGTTAGATATTCGAATGGTACCTTCTTCGTGATAGAAGATTCCGACTGTATTATTTATGGGAGAGAGGTAAAATTGGGAGTAGGCGACTGAGAATAGTCCATAGAATCTGTAAAGAAGAAATTTATTCAAAATAAGGTTTCAGTCTGTCAAAATTTACTTTAGAGGTTTGGTTAGTTTTGGGGTTAAGGATAATTGCGGAATTTGTAAAAACTTCTTGAATTTCGAAAGGTCCATTAAAAAGATTATCCGATTTTGATTTAATTTGGGATTCTTTTACATAAACTTTGTCACCAATTTTAAAATCAGGTCTTCGTTCTGAAATATTCTCGTCAAATCTTACTTTCGCCTTTTCTTTCTGTCTTTCTGTTTTTGCTTTGGCTACTTTGTAAAAATATTCCATGCGGTTATTCAGGTCTCGAATATATTTGCTCATTAGTGTTTTTTGGTTGTATAGAGTTTCTGGTGGTCGGCTTGCAGTGTGCCCAAATATAAGTTCATATGGTGTGAAACCGTGGGTCTTATTTTTTGTGTTGTTATAGCATATTATTGCATAAGGAAGTATAGTGAAGGGATGATCGTTTGGGTTCTCGGCTTGATTTGCTCTAATCATTTCTGAGAGTGTGGCATGAAATCTTTCCACAGACCCATTAGATTGTGGATGGTTAACACTAGAAAATGTTAGTTTGATGTCGTATAATTCGCATAGATCTTTGATTATAGCATTCTCAAATTCTCGACCGCAATCACAATGAATTCTTAGTGGTGTTCCATAGTGTTGAAAGAAGAGTAGGAGTGTGTTGGCTACTGTTACTGCCTTTTTGTCTTCCAAAGGATAGGCTTGCGTGAATTTTGTCAATTCGTCACGAATGGTTAAAGCGTAGTTTCTAGTGGGATATTCAAATATGTCTATGTTGATCCTTTCAAATGGTGTTTTTGGTGTTTCCGTTATAACTAATGGTCCACTTAGATTTTTTCTGTAAATTTTAACCTTTTGGCAAATTTCACAGGCTTTTATATATTTTTCTACGTCTTTTGCTAAGTTCTTCCAATTATATTTTTCTTTTATACGTCTAACGGTTTCGTTTATTCCTCTGTGCAAGTTATTTTTGCCACAATGGTAATGTTCTAGGATTTGTGGGGTTTCGTCTTCGCTTGCCTGTTTAATTACATTTTGGCAGATTTTTAATTTAAGTTCTTTGTCTGCAAATATATAGGAAAATATTTCTAGAATGGGAAGTTCGAGATTGTTTTCTATGCAATAGGTCTTTGATTCGTCAAATTGTTCTTGGTTCGCATAAAGTATGAGAAATAAGTATGACATTACACTTTGTGGATTGTAAGGTAATGGGATAATGAAATATTTTCGATCTTTTACGGTTTTACTAGATACAATATTGATCCTTCGGTTACTGTATTCTATATTTTCTTCGAATATGTCACTCATTATTTTTTCGTGCAGGTCCTCAAGTTTATTCTGCCAGAAAAAGGTAACAATATTCTTGTGAGATTTATCTAACAGCTCTGCGTTTGACGTTTCTATTTTGGAGTAATCGATAATGGATTTGGTTCTATATAATTCTAGAAATTTATCGAATTCTTCGGACATCTTTTCTATTCCTTCTTCTGTGTCTTCTTTTTCTTCTTCGTCTTCATCTGTCTCGGTTTCATCTCTGTTAGATGCGTGCAGGGCAAGTTTTGATTGAAAATCTGCACAGTCCTTAAAATGGTTTATTTTTATTCTGGAGAGTGCATCTGCGTTTCTGTTGATTTTTCCTGAACGGTGCTCTATTTTGTAATTATATTCTTCAAGTTTTAGGCGCCAGCGTGCTAGGCGGCTTCCTGGGTCTTTAATTGAAAATAGCCATGTAAGAGGTCGATGATCAGTGATAAGAGTAAACTTGCGACCGAAAAGATATGGTCTGAAATGTTTTACTGCCCATACTATAGCTAGTAATTCTCTTTCTATTGTGGAATATTTGGTTTCTGCACTGCATAATGTTCGTGATGCATAAGCGATTGGCAGATCTTTTCCTAATGGGCCTTGTGACAAAACGGCTCCAATTGCGAAAGCACTAGCGTCAGTAGTGAGTAAAAAGGGTTCTTCAAAATTTGGATATATGAGAATTGGGTCTGTCATTAGAATATTTTTGAGATCGTTGAATGCTTCCTTACATTCGGCATTAAAAACAAAAGGGACTTCTTTTTGAAGTAATTTAGTCAGTGGTTTTGAAATTTTGGCAAAATTCGGTATAAATCTGCGGTAGTAACCTACTAGGCCTAAAAATGATTTTATTTCTTTAGTTGTCTTGGGTTCTGGGAAACTTTTTATGCATGATACCTTGGCAGGATTTGTTTTTTACTCCGTGTTCAGTTACGAGGTGTCCTAAGTATGCGACTTCTTTTCTTAAGAATTCACATTTATCCGGTTGTATCTTCAGATTTGCTTTTCTTAATCTTTTAAATACTTCTGTCAGTCGTGACATATGCTCATGAATGGTGGTTGAATAGATGATTATGTCGTCCATATATACTAAACATCTCTCGTTTTGAATTCCTAAGAGGATGTTATCCATTACTCGTTGAAATGTGGAAGGAGCATTCCTTAATCCGAAAGGCATACGAACAAATTCGTAATGTCCGTTGTCTACTGAAAATGCTGTTTTTTGGATATCTTTTGGATCGATTTCAATTTGGTGGAATCCGGACGCCAAATCTAATGTTGTAAAATATTGACACTTTCCAAGTTGGTCCAACAATTCTGAAATTTGTGGAAGTGGATAACGATCTTCTATTGTAACTTCATTAAGTTTACGATAGTCAATAACGACTCTCCATTTCTGTTTGCCAGATGCGTCAAGTTTTTTGGGTACCACCCACACTGGACTTGACCAGGGCGATATGCTATGCCGAATTATTCCTTGCTCTAGCATTTTGTTGGTTTGCGTCTTTACCTCTTCTTTATGAACCTGTGGATATCTGTAAGATTTCGTGTATATCGGTTTCGCGTTATTCGTTTTGATTGCGTGCTTAATTTCATTTGTGAATGTTAGCTTGTCACCTTCTACGTAAAATATATCGGAAAATTCCGTACAAATGTTTAGAATTTGTTCCTTTTCTTCTGAGTTTAAGTGGTCAATTCTCAGTTGTTCTCTAATTATTTCTTCTCTGTCCATAATTGGCTGTTCGCAGTGATTTTGATCGTAGGTGAAGATTGTCTCCAAGTTTTCGATAGGTTCGATGGAAATATTCGAAAATTCGATTATTTTTGGCATTGCATTAGCATTAATGACGGAAGTTAAAAAGTCTCCGTTTTCGTCTACATGGACTAATGCGTGAGGAATTCGAACTTTTTCGATTTCTTGGGATGACAGTATTGCGTCTGTATCGGATAGGTTGCATTTCAATTTGAATATTTGTTCTGTTCGGCTATCAATCGAAATTTGGTTTATTTTTTCTTTTATTCGTTTTTTCTCTGGTCTTGGGATGTGTTTGCGTTGATCATGAGTGTTTTCGTGAAATGAGCTGCTATTGTGTTGAGCTTTAACGTTTGAGTTTGATTTCGGATATGTTTGGAAATTATTTGACGGTACTATTTTTGTAGGAAATGTAACCGGAATATTTTCTATGGGTTTATGGGTCTCTTGTCCGACTTTATGCAGGGTAAGAGTTTTAAAATTTGTATGAAGTTGTCTTGTTTTAAGGTCTATTACACATTCGTAGTGGTCTAGGAAATCTAGGCCTATTATGCCGTCAAAGTCAATGTCTAGATTAAAAATGAAAACTTTGTGAGGGTTGTCATCGGTAAAGGGAATAAGGACAGATTCTGTAATTAGAAGTTTCTCGTCGGTTATGCCTTGAATGGTAACATTTTCTGGGGATCGGTTATGATAATTTCGTGCAGTATTCTCTTTGAAAACTGTAATTCCTGCACCGGTGTCAATTAGAAGTTTAAAAGTATTCGTAGCGTCATTGATATAATATAAGTTTTTAGAGCTCATTGTGTGGAAGGGGCTTACAGGAATTTCTGTTCGGGGAAATTCACATTTGGATCGAAATTGTCCAAATTGAGGGCTTGGATTTGTTGTTGTACATTCGTGATATCGGTTGAAAGATTCGTATGTACTGGGGGATGGTTCTGATTGGGTAGCGAAAGAAAATCCTGATAATTTTCTGTATCAGGTGTATTATTAATAAAATCAGATGTGTCATTGGTATATTCGTGAAAATAGTTAGTTTGAAGATCATTTTCTGTATAATAATCTTCATAAGATTCTACAAGATCGTCAGGGTATTCATTAAAGACATGGGCTCTTTGCTGAAAATTTTGGAAATTTGGATTTCTCTGAATAACAGAGGGGCGATTCTGCGGTTGATTTTGAGAAGGGAAATTCGATCTCTGTGGGTTTAAATTTTGTTGATTAGAAGAGTATTGGTTTTGATTACTTGGGTAATTTTGTGATCTAGTATTATATTGATTGGATTGGTTTTGATTATTTTGGTAGTTTTGTGGTCTACCGCTATATTGATTTTGATAAGAAAAACGTGATGAGCGACATTCGCTACTTAAATGGCCAATACGACCACAACTTGTACATTTAGAAAAATTGGATGAGGTTCTTCTCATCGGTTGGGAAGGTTTTGGATTATTTTGGCTATCTTTATTTGATTTTTGAGATTCGAAATACGATAACTGAAGTTCACGTCGGATACGGTTACTGGCTTCAATAAGGTCTTTAGGGTTACTGGCCCTAATTATTTGTCCTAAGCGGGGTTCTAGTCCAGTTAAGAGAGTATTCAAAGCCATAGAGTCAATTAACGTGCATTGGGCGGTTTTTTGGTCTTGTGTTAGGCCTGATTTTTGAATTGAGGCGTGCATGTTTGCATTTAGAACTTGTAATCTATTGAAAAAGGTTAAAGGTGATTCGTTCGATAACTGTCGAAGTCTTTGTAGGTCGTGAATTAAGGAAGTGAGATCTCTACTATCTCCGAAATGAAGGTTTAATAAATTTTTTATGTCTGTGTATGAAGTTGGTTTTCTAGAGTTTATTAATTGAGCTGCTTTACCTTTTAGTTTATTTTTAATGTGAATCGTTAATAAAATACGTTGGTCTCCCGAAGACATTTTAATCGCACAATCACATGCGTCTAAGAATGTGGGAAGAGATATTGGGTCTCCTTCAAACTCAGGAATTATGGAGAATATTTCTGAAAGTTTGTATGGTTCAATTTCAACTTGGGTTTGTGAACGTGTTTCAGGCATTTTGATAATAATATGTTAGTGGAAGTATAAAACAAAATATGCGAATAGTAAATATGGTAAAATAAAATAAAATGTAGTAAAATCAAGTAAAATATGGTAAAATCAAGTAAAATGTGGTAAAATAAAGTAAAATATAGTAAAATATCGGTGAAAATATAATACGAAATCAATAAAATGTGTAAATAAGAATGATAAAATAATAAAAGTATGCAATAAAAAGGTATTTCCTTATTAGATAATCAACTTGGCTTGACTTTCTGTATAGTCAAGATTATAAATTGAAAAAAATTATGATGTATGTACGGTATGTTTGCAAATATAAAAATAGTAAAAACGAGATGATTCAATAACTTACATTAATAGAAACATCGAGTACGTCTTGTTTTCTAACGGGATCTGCTACCAGGGGCTTCACCAGGTGTTCCTTCCGTAGTATCCAGTTGAATGAGGACGGCTCTAGGTTCTTTTTCCGTTGAGGGATAGGGATCCGCCGTTGCTAGTGAGTTTCCTTGTTCTAACAACGTTAACCGGATCCTACTGACTGCGCCAAATGTTAAATCAGTAACTTCTTGATTGACTTTTTAAAAAAGATTTATTTCACAAATAAAAGTTACACTTAGTTATACGATAAAATGAAGTAAATAAAATTATATAATACAAATGTTATTGGTAAGAAACTTATATGACGAGTGAAAAATATAATGTTAGTCCTGAATTTATAATCTATCTACAAAATGTGGTGTCGGCATTTCCCACGAAAGGCCAGCTTTGGTCAGAGTTTGATGTCCGTGCATAGTCAGCTATCTCTATGGGAACGCTTGCTAAAAGAATGATGAAATAGGAACTGATATTGCGAAACCAAAGTGTCGGTAACCCTTGAGTGGTTCAAGGTGACTATTTTCACATATAACATATATATATATATATATATATATATATATATATATATATATATATATATATATATATATATATATATATATATAAAGTTAGAATCTATGGAGAAGCTATGAGCATATTAACGTATGTATTAAAAACGGCGTAGGTAGGCGAGGCTAACGATAATACCAATATGGCGGCGACATCAGGGCCAAACTTAATAATATTAAAATTACTATACAAATACGATTAGTTATTCAGTAGATTTAATCATAATCTAAAAAAGTGCAATACATTTTTAATAAACTATGATTTATTTATCCCGCGGTAAACACTAAAAACACGATATATTATACATACAGATAAATTAATACAGTCAAATACTATTAATTTATTCTCTGAAGTACGGGCCATTACTTTGTTTACATATTTGTATACTAATCTGTGGAACGATATTCCTGAAGATTTTTTATCAACATTGCTTCTGCTACTGCAACTACGTTGAGAACAAAAAACCGTTATTATGCACTTCAGAATATATTACAGTTTCTATAAAACTATTATAAAACTGAAAATATTCGAAAAACAACAAATGTAAACAAACATATACGATCTGTCAAAAGTTTCAAAACAATATTAACAATATGGCCGAAGTGAGGTCGTTTTTAGTCACGTGATGCCCTCTCCATAGATTCTAACTCGATGATGTATATATATATATATATATATATATATATATATATATATATATATATATATATATATATTAATTTATTAAATTAGCAAATGCATTTTTATTTAAAAATGACATACCTAATTTGAACAAATTGTTTGTACGGTTACAAAATTCTCTAGGCTCATCTAGTTGACCGATTTCAAGTTTTCAAAGTGCATTTGATTAACTACTTATTGTTATGTGCGTATTTTGGGCACAGAATAATTTTGAAAATTTGCAACTTTTTTTGCAGAACCTGGATTGCAAAATCATTATGCAAAAACTGTTAAACCGATCCTAGTACACGTTTCAGTAATATTACAAAGTTTTTCTATGCGGAATATGATGGTTGTTATGTCTACGGTTAAAAAAAATTAAAAAAGATATTTGATTTTTTTATACTTTTTTAATTTGTAGCTCATCAAATTTTATAGTTAAATTAAAAAACGGAACTTTTGCCTTCATAAGTTTCTTTTGTACGAGCAATACGTCTTGAATTATAGGCAACAATATGGGCGCAAGAAATTTTTGATTTTTTTTTTCGGATTTTGTTAAATAAAAAATTAAGCACAAGGTTTGCGACTAGCGCATATCGTGATTATTGGTACAAGGGTCATCCTGAAGTGATTCCAGTAAAAAAATAACACTCCTATAGAAAATGTCCATTCTTATGGTCTGCTTTTTGACAGATCCCACCTGGACTATTATGGAAATAAAACCTTATGTGTTAGCACTCTAAATTAAATATATGCCGGTTTTATCAAGAATGTAAAAAAATAAGTTTTAACGAGGTGCGACAATAATCTATAGAAACGGTGGAAGAATTCTGCTACTTAGGGTCACTGGTAGATTGCAAAAACAACACATTATCTAAAGAAATAAGAAAAAGAATATATAGCTAATGGATTTTGACATGAGCTGTGACCTTGTAAATAACAGGTAAAATTGTGTACTAAATCGGCATGACTCATAGCCCTTGTCAAAATCCATTACCTTTACGTGGCTATCGGTTGTTATTTTGGCCTAGCTGGCTCAACTAAGAGCGAGAAATATGTCAAGAGCAATAAGGCGCAAATTTTATAAAAGAATAATACGCCCAGTGCTCACTTATGGATCGGAAACATGGGCAATAACAACTCGAGATGAGGAGTTACTACGAATATTTAAAAGAAAACTTTTTGGTGATGCAGATATCATGAAAACTATCAAAATAAACCGCCTAAGATGGGTGGGCCACGTTATCCGTCGGAACAAGAAGGGGGCGACCTAAACTCAAATATCTGTACGATGTTCAGGACGATATAAGGGAGGTTAGATTAAGGGGATGGAGAAAACAGACACTCGACAGGTATAAATGATGATGACACAACTTTTCTGGAAGCAGGTTTCAAAAAAAGTAGCCTAACGTTGCTTTGTAGATCTAAATATGGCATTTTACTACCTGAAACTTAGTGACTAACTCACTAGCTATATAAGCAAACTATATCGTTAAATCTTGTTAAAACACTTTAAAACATAAACGAGGTGTGAATCTGATTAACTAACAATAATAAATGCTACCGTTACAATTTTAAATGAGAAGAGATTCAAGTTTCACATCTTCATAAAACGCTTCTTCCCTTTTTTCTTTTTTAATAGGTAATAGGTAGGTTGGTTCGTTTAGATAGTTTTTCCTTGGATCTATAGCATTGACTTCAAATAATATAAATATATCCATAAAGTATTTCCACATAGTATTTAGGTAATAAAAGAAGGATAACCAACATATGCGACGTTTAGCTTTAAGACTAACATCAAAATATACATTAGTTCATAAATGTGGCAGAAAGTAAATATATTATGTATTATTGTTTCTTTAGGTTACCCTTCAACACTTAGTATACAGCAATGGTCACCACTGGATCAAGATCAAGTACAGGATCTACCAGACTTTTACAAAATTCTTAAAGATTGTAATATGCCCGGAGTTAGTGATACTACTTTATAATATTAAAATATAAAATATATACTTTTTTTTATGTTTATTATCATTTCATAAAATATTAGTAATTAATTTTTCTAAAATTAGCAAAGTTTTTAATGAAAACTTTTAGAAAAGTTTAAAAAATATTTTACATATGCTTAGAACCAGAATACAAATAAATAACTGACTTGAATCAATCTGTAAATTAACTATTTAAACATTTGGCGGAATCGCCTTTGTAAAGTTTGGTGAATTCACCCGAAACAATAACCAGAAATTGCACACCATAGATTTTGCCAAAAACACCACTACATAGTTGAGTACCCGTTGGCAAAAAGTTTATGATAGATAGATACTCTCTCTAAACTCTGAGTGTCGCTTCATTAGGTAGAGTGTAACTAGGTTTCTCTCAGCGACTTTTTTTTTTTGGTTCTGGGGTGTTTTTCCATAATTTTCCCGAAACTTTTCACCCGTCAGTCAGGTAAATGGGGAAACAAGTTCCGTAAGACAATATGAAAAGTTGTTTGTTTTTGCTACTGTTAATGAAAGTATCCTGAAAAAATTAGCTAGTTATCTATTAATTTCGTCGCAGTAGTTTTTCCGATATGTTCGAGTCGTCAGACGCGTTGAATAACTTATGTTTATCATCAGACAATTTAGTTAGGAATGCCCCTTGGCAAAAAAGTTTATGATAAATAGTCATTCCAAATTTTGAGTATGCTTCATAAGGCCGAGTCCGACAGTTTCTCTCTGCGACTTTTTTTGGTTCCCGGAAAACAAGTTTCGTTCGATCTTTAGGCTCACTGTTATATGTCTCAATTTTTGTGGGATTCAGAAAAAAAAAGAAAAAAAATCAAAAAGTTGAAGAAATTATGAATGAGATAGGAACAGAAAATAAATTACACAACTCAAAACCATTGTACCAATACTTAAAACTAGGTAACCGAAAACGGACATATATCAAAGGAATATATCAAGAAACTGAAAGAGAAGAAGAAAGACAAACAATAACGAACGCCAAAGACGATGAAAAAGAAGAAGAAATGACCTATACACAAGTTAAAGAGAAAATATGCAAACTTAAAAACGGGAAAACAGCGGGAGAACACGGAATATGTGCAGAACTATATGGAGCAAAGAAATAATGTCCGAAGAATGGAAAAATGGAATCATAGTGACAATCCCAAAACAAGGAGTCCATAGAATATGCAAAAACTATATATACACCGGTATTTAGCGGCACGCCCTTCCGATAGGAATCTGTGGAGGACTACCACCGAACCGCAAGCCTTTATCTCTTGCTGTACTACTCCACCAAAGGCCAATCAGACACCAGCATATACTAGTCTAAGCCGCAGATTCATCTAGAATTTTAAACTGCTACGTTATCCTTTTTGTTTTCTGTACACAAGCTGGGGATCGAACTCACATCTACTGCACCACTAGCAGTGAAGCGAATGAGAACCCGCCGCCCAGCCCGCTTGGCTATCTGACCGACAATATGCAAAAACTACCGAGCAATTAAGTTACTGAATGTAACATATGAAGTAATGACGTATAATTATAGACAGACTAACAATATACAGTGTGGAAACCACTTATGGAATAAAATTGTTTGTGTCCTTATTATAGAAAATAATAAAAAACTCTGGGACACGTTAACTTTTAAATTTAAATGTGCGCTTTTTAAACATAAATTTAAATGTACAGGGTGATCCACGCAATTCTGACATAGTCCATAATCCTTATTTTTAATGAAACACCCTGTATATTTTTATATTTTTAAAATATTCTCAACAACCTGATTTCAACAAACTATATCATGTAGGGTCTATAATGAATAATACAAGATGAAATTTTGAAATTAATAATGTATCACGTGTTATGGTATTATTTTAAATTAGCTAAATACAGACAATATACTTCTACTCTAAGTGTTAGTATATTGGGAAAAATTTCTGTTTAGTAACCGTGTTAACATTTTTTGTCATGAATAGGTAAAAACTGTCTAGATAGTCTGCTAATTTAACTAAATCGGTAAATAATGCGGTTTGTTATCATTCTCTTGTTGGTGTGTTGACATTTTACACTAAAATAATAAATTCCTAATTAAAAACTAATTTCTTGCAGAAATAAAAATGAAATATTTAACTGAGACCTACCGAATTGAGATTTTAATGATGATCGGTTACGGGGAGAATTGTAGAAGTCAAGTTGAAGTAGCAAAATTATGTCTAAAATTTATGAACAATTCAGAGAACTTGGACATGTCAAACCGTTAAAAATAAAACCGAACTTCATTGAAGATGAGGTGAAAGTGGATATTTTGTTAAGTGTCGCAGAGAATCCAACGTCAAGTCCACGTCAAATTGCACTTCAAAATAATGTGAGTCACACAACTGTCCTAAGGTGTCTTCATGAAGAAAAACTTCATCCATATAAATTTACTTTTGTGCAGGAGCTAACCAAAGACGATCCAGATCGTAGAATGGATTTCTGCGAAAGAATGGTGGATAAAGTTAACACAAATGAAATAGATCTTGGCACAATTCTTTTTTCTGATGAATCAACATTTACATTGAACGGAGAGGTAAACCGACAAAACTGTATAAACCGATATTGGTCAGCAGAGAATCCTCATTGGATGCGTGAGACACACACTCAGTATCCCCAAAAGTTAAATGTTTGGGCAGGTATTATAGGAGATCATATTATTGGTCCTATATTTGTAGATGATAATTTGACAGCGGAAAAATATTTAAGCATGCTAAGAGACGATGTTCTGCCTCAGTTGGCTAACTTATATCCCAATCCAATAGATCGGACTCTACCGCATGAAACTATCTGGTTCCAGCAGGACGGTGCAACACCCCATTATGCTTTAACGGTGAGAAATTACTTGAATGAAATCTTCTTCAATAAATGGATTGGACGAAGGGGTACTATTGAGTGGCCAGCTAGGTCGCCAGATCTTACGCCTTTGGATTTTTTCTGTGGGGTTATCTCAAGAACAAAGTATATGCAACACAACCAACCAGCATTGAAGACCTTAAAGAAAGGATAACTACAGAAATACGGAATATTTCACCTCAAACTTTAAACAAAGTTCGGGACGAGTTTTATAGGAGACTGTGTTATTGCCAACAACAAGGTGGAGAACATTTTGAGCATTTATTTTAATGTAATCCAATCCATTACCTCGGGTATTCTGTGAACTAATTGTCATAAAGAAAATTATACTTAATTTTAAAATTTCATCTTGTAAAATTCATAATAGACACTACACATATATACTTCCTTGAGATCAGGTTGTTAAGGAGCTTTTAAAAACATAAAAATATACAGGGTGTTTCATTTAACATACAGATTCTGGGCTATGCCAGACTTGCGTGGATCACCCTGTACATTAAAATGTATGTTTAAAAAGCTCACATTTAAATTTAAAAGTTAGGTATCTCAACGTTTTTTATTATTTTCTAAAATAAGGACACAAACAATTTTTCAATATAAGGTTGAATGTTCGAATAAATGAACTTTGATGGTACACAAGGCAAATATCGAACACAGTAGTTAATCAAATCTTGCCCAAGTACTTTCGATCACAAGATCATCCTCAGGGGCATCTGAAATAAGCCAAGAAACGTTTTCTTTAAAAAAAGGAAAATTAACTCACTTGGATAAAAACTCCAAGTTTATAGTTGAAAAAAGTTTTTTATGTGATTAACGTTTATAGACTTACTTCGTCAGTTGTGGACTATCCAGCAGTAACAGAATGTTATAAATGTAAATTGGGACATAACAAATTCACTAAACAAAGACAAACAAACACTTTAAAATTTAAGAAATGGAGAAGCTACATTTTATATAGAAGCCGGAGACAGAATGGCTTCCAACCTGGAGGAAATAGTGAGATGACATGTGACAAATGACATTTTGTGAAGGGGAGTTACAATAGATAAGTGATCTGCGCCTTTCAAGATTCTATGAAACTATAGTTTCATAGAATCTTGAAGGCGCAGATCACTTATCTATTGTAACTGCCCTTCACAAGCTGTCATTTGTCACATGTCATCTCAATATTTCCGCCAGGTTGGAAGCCATTCTGTCTCCGGCTTCTATATAAAATGTAGCTTCTCCATTTCTTAAATTTTAAAGTGTTTGTCTTTGTTTAGTGTATTTGTTATGTCCCAATTTACATTTATAACATTCTGTTACTGCTGGATAGGCCACAACTGACGAAGTAAGTCTATAAACGTTAATCACATAAAAAACTTTTTTCAACTATAAACTTTGAGTTTTTATCCAAGCGAATTAATTTTCCTTTTTTTAAAAAAACGTTTCTTGGCATATTACAGATGCCCCTGAGGATGATCTTGTGATCGAAAGTACTTGGGCAAGATTTGATTAACTACTGTGTTCGATATTTGCCTTGTGTACCATCAAAGTACAAACAATTTTATACCATAAGTGATTTCCACACTGTATACAGAACAAAGCATAGGAGATTACCAGTACGGTTTCAGAAAAGGGAAATCCACGATAGAAGCTATACATACACATAAAACAAGTAATAGAGAAATCATATGGGTACGACGGAGAAACAGATTTACTTTTCCTAGACTTTAAACAAGCGTTTGACAAACTAAACAGAAGAAAAATTATCTTAAGACTTACAAGAGACTAATATACCAAATAAAATTATAAGAATCGCAGAACTGACAATGCGAGATTCCCAAGCAACAATAGACACCGGAAGAGAAAGAACAGAACTAATAAAAATAAAAAATGGAGTAATGTAGTACAAATGATAAAACATGCGGACATCTTAAATTGATTGCGAAATATTCAAAATTGTTTGCGAAAAAAAATATTATGTTTACTGACGACATGGTCAAAGCCGAATTACTAACTAGTTAGTCAAAAGTCATCGTAGAGAACAAAATTATGTGGTAGATGAAATTATTAAGTCACCGGGTAGACACGATATTGCCACCTTACCACTGTGAGTTAAACCCCATTGAGCTGGTATGGGCACAAGTAAAAGGTGAAGGTGTAAGAAAAAATGACTTTTAACTTAAGTGACATTAAAATTTTTTTTTTCAATGGAGCATTGAATAATTTTAACTTTCCGGAAAAATGCCATCAACCATATAGATGGTATTATATCCAAGATATGGGAACTAGATTTTATTGTGGAACAGCAGTTCGAACCTCTCGATTATTAATTTAGGTGACGAATAATCTTCATCCGAGGACATCGATAGTAATTAGGTTAGGTTAGTAATTAGGTTATTAATTATTAGCCTTTATTCTAAATTAAGAATAAAGGTTACCTCTGTTTGTCATATATTTTTTTTTTATTTAAAACCTCAGTTGAAAAAACCATGTTCATACTATATAATTTAATCAATAATATATTGTAAATTGTCATAGTTACATTATTACAATGACAAGTAGATTTGCAGCTTTCAATATATGTGTTTTACTGTATCTACAGCGAGAATTGTATTTTTTTCTTGGGTAGTATAAATCGAACTTGTGACGTTGGATGTTTCAACACGTAACTAGCGGATGCCGGTCAAGTGATAATTCTATCTTTTCGGTGGACCAACTATAGTAGTAGTTATGGTGTGTTCGGATGGCCAGCTCTGAACCGAAATATTTTGTAGCTGATCCGTTTTAGCAATTTCATCAGCACAATCTTTAGCACTTATTTCCCGATGACTAGTAAGGGACCATTCATTTGGATGCATATTAGATTGCTCTGTATAAATTTAATCACATACATTGATTCTGAAAGATCTGTGGTAAGCAGAAAAACAACAACTATAGAAAGGAATGTTTAAAAATTTTAAATATTTTTATTGAATATAACAATTGATAATGTACATAATATATAAGTAATTAAAATTAATATTTAACAAAAACAATTTCAACATATATTGGGTGACATTTTCAGTTTTAGAAAGGCAACTTAATAAATAATGTAATAAAGAAATATTTTTTAGAAAGTGATGTATTTATGATATAAAATAAGGTGTCACATCATATAAAATAAATATGATGTGAAAAACCGTTGCAGATGTCACTACATATATCATCAGACTGATGCTAGAAGGGTGTGATCCGTTACTTTATCTCTGCTTTGATTCCATCTTCGATATCACAGTTTTACAGTCACAGACATTCATTTCGAATTGCAAACTTAATCAAAATCTTACTGACTTTTAATACAGTTGTTGAGTATCTGGTATAAACCATCTGATTTAATTATGTAACTTTTATGTTTACTATTGTTAACGGTTTTATAACTGTTAAGGCAATAGAACAGGCAAGTTTGTACCAGCATTTACTTCGTCCATGCATGGAACTATTGATTGATGTGTTCAAATGAAAAAAATTGAATGGTCACATGAGGATATTGCCGCCGCCAAAGATTTACCTACAACAAAAACATTAAAACAGTTATATTAAATCAAAACATATTAAAAGTACACTATAACTTTCTGTCTGATTTAAGTTCGTTTTCTAAATCCATACACTCTCAAATAAAAGAAGAGCAATACATTGTGCATCACTTTAAACTACTAACGAGAAGACTCTACACCTGAAAGTCAAATGCAGAATCAGAGGACAAAATTATTAGGAACCAAATCGACTTCATTCTAATAAAAAATCTATTTAGAAACTGCATCAAATCAGTTAAAACTTATGCAGGTGCTGACATTGGATCTGATCACAATCCCATAGTAGCTGTTACCCAATTAAAATTAAGAAGTCTCGCAAAAAATATTGATACAGCCCAATTATAAAACGGGAAAGTTAAGGAATCAGTTCAAAGACAACTGAACGAAAATTAAATTTTGGAAAATATTGGTGAAAACGTCGACGAGGGCTTGAATAAAATCGTAACAACAGTAAAAGAAATTTGTGTGAGAAATCAAAGCTAAAAAAGCAGGCTTGGATGACAGATAACATATTGGATTTGATGGAACAACGGCGACTAGAACAACGAAACACTTTACAACAGCATACAAAAAGAAATTCGACGTAAAATACGAGAAGCAAAGAGTCAGCATCTAGCCAAACAGTGTCATGACATTGAAGAACTTGAAAACAGATACAACACGTTTAACATGTAAAAAAAAGTGAAAGAAGCGGCTGGTATCTTCAATAAGAAACAAACTGCATTGCTACAGGATGAACATTGTAAAGTAATATTTGAAGTAGAGGACAAACTTAAAGCACGGGAAAATTACGTCACGAATCTATTTGAAGACGATAGGAGTAGTTCACCTCCCGATATTACTAACTGCGACGGACCCCTAAAAACACGCTCTAAGGTTATAAAAGCCATACAATCATCAAAAGATGGCAGAGCCATCATACAAGCTTATAAATGATAGCAATGTTTTAGAGGCTATAATTTCGTTTTTCAATACCATTTATACCAGCGGACAACTACCTAATGGTTGGTCTAATTCACTGTTTATAGCTCTACTTAAGAAGACAACAGCAAAAACCTGTGCTGATTATAGAACTATCAGTTTGTTAAACCACTTATTGAAAATTTTTGTGAAGGTAATACATGGTCGTATCTACAATAAATGCGAGGAATATCTGGATGACACTCAGTTTGGTTTCCGTAACGGATTTGGAACGGGAGAGGTACTGTTTGGAATGAACGTACTTGCTCAAAGATGTCGAGATATATCTGTAGATATATACTGTGGTTTTATTGACTTCCAAAAGGCATTTGATCGTGTTAAGCACTCTATATTGATCGAAGCTCTAAAAAACATTGGCTTGGACGTCAGAGATGTTCGAATAATTGCAAATTTGTTTGTTGAATTAAACAACATCAGTTTTAGTAGAGGATGTGGAATCATATGCTCTCAATATTAAAAGAGGAGTACGGCAGGGATACCTCTTGTCACCCCTGCTTTTCAACGTTTACTCCGAAAGAATTTTCAAAAAAGCACTTTCTGAAAAAAGAAGGAATACTTGTGAATATTGTTTGTCATCAATAATTTGATTTCATTGATTTGATCAGACCTGACAAAGGCTTTCGATCGCATTCAAGTCGAAGACGTCTTACACCTACTGTATAAAAGAAACATACCAATCAATATTATACAAACCATTGAAAACATCTACCTCCAAAATCGAATACAGGCAAAGATAAATTGACGGACACAGTGTATACCAGTACAAAGCGGAGCCAGACAGGGTGACAGAAATCCAAATATTATGTTATGCAGACGACGCCGCATTAATGGCCGAGACAAAAGATGAGCTCCAAAAATTAACACATATCTTCAATATAACAGCTAAGAAATGCAATATGATAATATCAGCAGACAAAACCAAATGTATGACAACATCTAAATACCCACTACGGTGTAAAATCGAAATTGATGGGAAAATAATAAAGCAGGAAGCAAAGTTTAGATATTTGGGAATAGATATAACTAGTTACGGAGATGTTACGGAGATGTTACGGAGATAACATACACGGCGGAGACAAGACCTGACACATCTAAAACGAGACGACTGCTAGAAACAACAGAGATGAAAATACTCCGACGAATATCAGGGAAAAGTTTATTGGACAGGGAGAGAAGCGAAAACATAAGAAAAGCATGCAATATAGACGACATAAATGGATGGGTGACAAAACGAAAACAGGAGTGGAACGAACATATCAGTAGAATATATCATATCAATGTATCCATTGATAGAAGAACGATCGTTTATCGCAGTATTTGCCAAACTGGATGTCGTGGCACCTTCGCAAGAAGAGTAAACACGGACGCATTTTCACTTTTACGGAATCTAAATTTACTTAGTGTATAAATAGTTTGCAATACATAATTCTCTCGTTACAAACTGAGCGTCGACAGTTATTTATTCAATCTTTTCACGAATGACCTGTTCCGCGTAACATGAAATTTGCATTAGATTTGGAAACGTCCTATTCGCTGCTGGGCGACATTTATGTATATTTCAGAGGGAAACATTTGACAGTTGGCAGATAGTTTTATATTGTTAGCATAAGCAATTGAATTGTTAGATAAATAGAAGTAATCATAAGCCGATACAACGATGCCGACAAATCAAAGGGAGAATCCGACAGTATTCTTAAATATAGTACAGACCGGAACCTATGTACCAAGTTTCAAAACTTTTCATACGGGAAAAGAAAATCCATAAAAATATGAGAATAAAAATAGAATTTATTTACCTTATATTAGAATCAGAATATAGAATAGAATATTATATTTAACACTGGTGTTACCTACTGACAGATCTAAAAATTGGTCAATTCAAAGTGAGAAAACTTGCCAATTGCATATTAGGATTGGACTATTGTCACCTAAGAGATCGATACTAGACTCTGCTGTACACTTTTTGTTTTATATTTGTCCATTCTATAATAGCTTTAATTTAGAAAGATTTCTTGGAGTATAATTCAGAAGCATACATGCAAAAACCAATAAATCCATTTTTTGTATTTTTTAACCTGAATATGGATTCATATCAATTTAGTAGCCCTCTCTGTTTCTAAAATATAAAATTCCAACAAAAACCGATATTTTCCCTTTAAAATGATGTACAAAGTTGACCAGTTCGAGCAAATGCCGATAAACCCGATTTCAAGCAAAACCCGATATATCTTTAAATAATTAATTCCCAATATAAATATGATGTAAATCCATTATATCAGGTACTTATAGCAGGTTTCTTTATGCTGTTTCGTGATTCGTTTTATACTACTAGCATAAACAAAGAGGTATACTTCTTTTCCTATGGTAGTACTTTGTAAATTAAAAACGAAAGGAATGTGTTATCTTAATCACGTTTTCGGAATTAAGGGGGAAAGGATTAAGAGGTTATGTTATATGAAATCGTAGGCTTCCACGGCCAGAGTCAGAATTGTAGTTTATTCGTCTTCCGGGTTTGGACCGTGTCATTTGTGAGTGACCCAAAAGTGGGTTCATCTCTTGAGAGAACTTTTGGGTCACTCACAAATGACACGGTCCAAACCCGGAAGACGAATAAACTACAGGTTATGTTATGTTGTTTATGAATTACGTATTAAGCAGTTGTTTAACATAATTGTATTAAGTTTTAACAATGGAAGCAAGTGTGTTGGAAATTAGTATAGGAAATAGGAGAAAGAAAAGAAAAGTGAGACCAAAAGGCAGAAATTGCAAAAGCAAAGGTAACAGGTAAAAAATAAATTAAGATTTTTGTTGAGGTTCGTTACCTAACCCATTTTTTGTTTTAGATATCGTGATAGGAATCCTTATTTTTCCAAGAGTGGTTATCCCAAGAGTTTGCAAACATAATGGCCCTACTTATCACTGCAATAGCATTGTTGAAAGTGACATTCGAGACATTCGAAATAAATTTTTTGAAAATAATGTTAAGTCGAAACAGGATATCCAATTGTGTCATTACATATCAGTAGTTCCAATTGAAACGAAAAGATCACCTGATCGACAACAAAACGAACAGTCAAGTGGCGTAACTTTTCTTTCTTGTCGAAAAGAGTCAGCAAGAAAAAAGTTCAGGCATGCCAGGAATTTTTCTTGAAATGTGTGAATAATAAGAAAGATCTGTAGACTACGTTGCTAAAACATTGTCAGACAGAAATATCCCAAAAGAAAATCGGGGTGGAGATCACGTGTCCACAAAATCTGTTGTGAAAAAGAATAAAATAAAAGAGTTTATTGGTAAACTACCAGGAAGAGCAAGTCTTTATAATAGAAAGAAAGCAAGACGAATTTATTTGGCCGCTGATCTAAGCATAAAGAAATTACATGGCATGTACCTTACTCAATGCGACCCTGAACATAATGTGAACTTTTCGATGTTTAGGAGGATATTCGTTAATGATTTTAACATTATGTTTTCTACTCTAGCATCAGATGTATGCGCACAATGTACTAGACTTAAATTCAAAATTGGAACGGAAATTACCGGGGTAAAGAAAAGAGAGTTTCGTACTAAATTGAGTATTCACCAAAAAAGGGCTAATGCTTTTTATAGTCTGCTAAAATAAACTACTGTATATTCCAATACATTCTTCTTGGATACGCAGCAGGTGCAGCCTTTGCCCAAAAACACCAAATAATGATGCGTTTTATTCACAGCAGATTAGCATGTATTTTTTTTTGCTGCGTTGATAGCCAGTCCAAACATCGAACTTATATTTTACCAGTGGATTGGAAAATTTTGCAAAACTTTTAAAACCAAAATTTTCCGATATTGAGTTGACCATCTCAGAAAAAGAATTGACTCGGGGTATCCCCGAAAAAAACAAAAAATCCCTTTAACACTTATTAAAACAACAGTTCGATAAAGATTGGGAGAAATTACAAGAACTTGACTGGTACCGGGAATTGCTTAATGACAAAAGTTCCAAAAATGAAAAAGATGAGGACGAAGAGAAAGGGGAGACATGTGACTGCCTGGAAGAGGAACCAACGCTTCAAATTTGATTTTACTTTGTTCAAATTTTTAAATACTTATAATAAAAATATTTTTTTACGTTCTAGTTCGTTTATTTTCTTTTATTATTACCAACAAAAATATAATGCTCTTGCAAAGATCTTTCAGGCAAAAACCGATAAATTAAAAAAAAATCAAAAATAAAAACAGTAAAAAAAGAGTATACATATACTAAAATTCTAGAATTTTATTATATGACTTCTAACTACTATTTATTTCCAATATGATGTTTCTTTAAATTGTTATGGGATTTTGCTGTACAAGTTTTTGGGTTTTATCTCAAAATTGGAAAAAGTGGATTTATCGGTTTTTGCATGTATGCTCCTCAATTATTCTGACTAGGTTTGTACCATTGGGTGTAATCATTAAAAAATTATTTTTTATATAGACTGTTAGTCATACTTGTTAAGTTACATTAAAATTAATGTCATAATATATAACCAAGTTTTACCTCGTTTTGTGTAATGCAAAAAGAATAACACAAATCCAATAACTGAAGCTTGGGCAGCAATCTTAGTGCTTTTTCACAAGTATGAGATGTAATATTTCTACTTCCTAAAATGTCCAGGTGTTTAAGTTCCTTACAGGAGGTTATAATAGGTGCCAATAAAGCGTCGTTAAGACCTCTCCATGCAGATAATATCAACCTGCAAAAATAATTAAAAATATTAAGAAAAATTATATTTTTTATGTTTGTTTAGAGAACTCGGTAAAATCTAGTGATATACGAAAATATCTGGCACATAGAGTTATATAATGAGAACAGAAAATAACGTAACATGAGGGAAACAAACAATTAAATTAATTAATAATTTATATCAGAGTTAAATTTAGATTTACTTTCGGTTGGAATTGGAAGTGGGTCAATAAGAAAGAACGTGATACATTTTAATATTTTTTAAACATGATATGTTTACGCATTCTATTGTTATATAGACCGACCTTGGAGACTTATAATATTTAAGCGTACTATTTTTCAAACAACAAGAATTTAGAACAAACTACCGCATAACTACAAATAGTTCTCGCATTTTAAACCTACCTGTACACCTACAGCAGTTGTAAATACATTAAACGTTTTGAAAAAAATTTAATCCGTTTTTTTATAAATTTTAACAAAAATATACCATCATACATTACAAGTTTTTATTTAAATGTAAGTTGTGTTTTTTTTTTAGAAAAGAGTGTAGAGTGGTGTATTGTATGACAGAAAAATTCAACAAAAACAATTCTATAAGATCATCGTAAGACAAACTATGGTGTGTGGTATTAAATTTTGGACAGTTAATAGGAAATGAGAAAACTAAAGCATGTTACAGAAGTGTAAATGTGACACCTACACTAGAGCGATAATTATAAAATAATAGATTAATCTAGCGGTCAAGTAACACAAGCCCCATCTCTTGCCATACTGTTCATCCATAAATCAATCCGATAAACCAGCGTATGCCAGTCTAAGTAGTAGATCCATTTAGAATTTGAAACTATTACGTTAGCCTTTTTTTCTAGTCAGTGTCTTAAAAAAACAAAAGAATAGTTCCAAAATACTGATGGTTGTATAAGTCCCTATTAGTATATAAACCATATATTACAGGCAAACAATACAGACAATTGCATACAACTACACATTTTGCCTCAACATAACCATCAACAAACTTTAGAATATTTAGGTGTAGAATGTGAAGCAGCATTAAACAAAATAAAACTGTCATATCGAAAAAAGTGCCACTGCAAAATCTATTACCGATGTGTCTAACTAAGAAGTCCTGCTACAAAGAGAATCAAACAGTCATTTCAATTAAAAATAAATCAATAGAAAAAACATAGTATTTACAAAAGCAGACAAAGGTAACAGTACTATTGCTATACATAAAATATAATACCTATAATAACAAAACAATAGAATTTTTAAATAATCAAAATATTGAAACAATAAACAGGATATAGATAATCTCCTGTTAAGGATAATCCTCTAATTTAAAGATTTCAAAACATCCCGTATTCAAAAAGTTTTTATATTGGTGGAGCTACGTAGACGATGTACTGGTATGTTTTACAGGAACTAACAGGCAACTTGACGAATTCTTATCGTACCTATACTAATTCACTCCATAGTCATATTGAATTCACAATAGAGACAGAATAGAATCAATCCATAAATTTTCTAGATTTAAAAGTTATCAAACTTAAAAAGAAACATTTGGCGAATGGATTCAGTGTCTGCAGTCATATAAACCCAAACAAACAACAAAAAATCTAAGGTGAGTTCTCCGTATTTCATAAGCCTACCCATACTGACACGACTATACACAATTCATCATCTTATCCTACACAACATAAATTGGCAGGTCTATGGCAGGTTATCCTACCATAACATGTGCCATACATTAATAGAAATTCCCAGGTCAAAAAAGAACTTCGAAATATAATTGAATATCATCGGGCAAATAACAAACAATGGATACAACGAACAAACAATAAATAAAATTTTAAATCAAAAACTACATACGAAAACCCTGAAATTAGTATTTCCACCACCAGAGAAAAAACCCAGTACCTTCTGCTTGATTACATGTATAGACAAGATATCAACAAAAATAGAAAAACACAAAAAAGAAAGAAATAACACCAGCTTTTAGAAAAAAAAAACTTGGGCAAATATTCAGAACAACAAGAGCCGAAAGAAAAAGTACTTACACAGTGGTGTATATAAACTTAAATGTGGCGACTGCCGAAAAACATCGGTCAAACTGTTAAAACTTTTAACAAACGTATAGCAGAACATAAAAGGGCTATAAATAATAGAAAAACATTCTATTTTTCTAACGACGAATTCCAAATTCTTCACATTCAAAATATAGGCCTTAAACTATGTTTGTTTACCTAACGCTAACATATTAGACGCCGAGGAGTCACATTAGGAGTGTGACCTTGCACAAATCGGGCAAAGCATTAAATGAAAGCTCTTAGCCTAAGAAGTGGGGATCTTGTTCTTTTTTTTTCAGTTTCAATTCATTTTCTTGGCATTTTCCCTTCTAGAATTCTAGCTACATCAGGCATACACAACTATTGTTATTTTTGATTGTCAATGTAATTGCATTGTTTCATCTTTTGTTCTTCTTTGACGCACAATACCCTCTTTTTCACCCCCCATATAACCTTCTGAGTATTTCCTGCTCCTATCAGTCTAATTTTAAAATTCCAGGTCGAGCATATGTGAAAACTGTGTTAAATATTCTTTTTTTTTTGTCCCTGTGGGTATTTATTTCGACCTAGACTCCCGGCGCTCTTACTACCTTCTTCCTACCTAAACTAACCATCTTCTTTTCGATTTTATTTTTTCTTCATTCGTGTTTATTGTGTTACTCCTAAATTAGCTATTTTACCCTATGTGCCTTATATTTAGTTTTTCCTCATTCATTTCCAATCTATAATCCAGTCTAATAAAAACTCTAATCGGTCCAGTTGGTCTTCTTCAGTTATAAGTAGAAGATCGTCCAAAGATGCTACGTATTGATGTACGTGGTAGTATATTATGCCTATAGTGCGTATGCAGTATACAATGGATTCTTGCTATTATTTCTATTGATATTAAAACTATCATAAATATGCCCTTCTATCATAACTCTTTTCTTAGTTAGTAGATTTCACTTAGTAGACATTTAGTAAGCCCAGAAGAAAATGTTTAATGATTAATCTCATCGTCTTAATCGTTCATCTTAATTATCCACTGACTCACCCACTAATCCACTGCGAAAATCATTTTCAAAATACTTATTACGATATTTATTTATAAATAAATATTAAAAATGATAAATTAATCGTTCTCAAAATACGAAATCGAAACTCAAAATATACTTATTATAAATTGAAATTGTAGTTACATATACAATACTAGAGGTATAAATAGAAGACATCAAAATACCATAAATGAAGAAGAAATGACGCAACTATGAAAGATAGCTGGGAAGAAGAAACTGGATATGGAAAGAAACGGAAATGTCGTATACGAGTTAAAAGAAGAACCAATAGAAAAACTGAACTGGTATGGACTCATAAATAGAATAGACGAAAATAAATTAGTAAAAGAAGTGACAGAAACCAAAACACAAAAAAAAGAAGTGGAAGACTTAAAAAGCGGTGAATGGAACGAATGCAGAAAATCTGGATAAACAGATCGGAAAAATGTTAATAGACGAAGGAAATGACGGGGGATCTGAAGGAGTTGGAGAAATGGATAAATGGAGATGGAATCGACATCAGCAATATCCGATGCAGAGATCATAAGGAATGCGAGAAGAAACAATATAGTTATATAATTAAAATTTCTTTTCAGAACCCCTCTTCTTTCACTCATTTTAATTCCATAAAAAGAAATGTTCAAGAAAAATTTCTTGACAAGGTTAATCTCTCATTACTATACTTATTATAGATTTTTAAATAGAATTATTTTTTAGTATCGATATGAAATTTTAATTTTTGGTCTTCATATAAAATACCTTTCTAACTTTGGACATCCCTGTGCAATAATAGTTAAGGAATCCCCTGGATCTTTGTAATTCAGACACCATCCAAGGTCAATTTCTTTAAGGTTATGACATCTTCCTAAATGCCTAACACCTTCAGGAGTTATAGAGCACGATTTCCAACAACTCCATGCGGAAAGTTTTTTATTATATTCTACTGCAGTTTGTACTATTTCATCTAATCTTTGGAGTTTTTGGCATAAATCTAAAACAATAATTATTTATGCATACAATAGTCAAAAGTGAAATATATATGTGCTTAATCACAACGGTCAAAATAACTGTCAAAGTTGGAATGTGTTTCATAGTTTTGTATGGAAAAATTGGTGATTTTTTGGAACAGTGTAAATAATTACATAATTTATTGTGTTGAGTGTTGAGGAAAACAACAAGTTCTTTGGCGAAAGACATTCGAATATGCGGTATATAGTTCATTTAGGATATCCGAGCTATAAAGAAATAAACTACTATCGAGATCAAGATTCTCCTTATTGGGGTAAGAACCTTATAGAGGGAGTTACTTAGTGATAGAGTGGAAAAATTAACTTTCGAGGATTTGGCGATCAGGATAGCGATATGGAGATGTATTTTAAAAGTGTAACCGGTGATTTAAAAACAAATCAAATGGAACAAATAGGAGTAAGTATACGCAATCATTTTAAATAATTCCAATACCGAAAATCAACTAATATGCGATCACTATAATATTAAGAACCAAAAAAGTAAACAACGGTATAAACATCAACAAAATACCTTGGGACCTTAACAATTGATCGTTAAAAACAGATTGATACAAGAAACAAATGCGATATAGGAGGGTGATACGCGGATTTATACCCCATCCTGCAAAATTACATTCGGTTATCAAAACCCTAATCACAGGATATGAAAAACAGACAGATGAAGGGCCATAAGAACGAGGAAATGAGCAAAGTTAAAACAGCTTTAAGAAAAAATGGCTTCTCAACGTCTACAATTGAAAAGGCACAAAAACTCCAAAACAAAATCAGATACCCAGTAGAAGGGTATCTTCTACTGGGTAATTCTGAAACTATTTGCATTTTTCCATGAAATAGATTAACGTGATCAGATTATTCTACTAGGAATATATAGCCAGACTGGAACATGCTGGAGAAATGGTGAAAGATATAGCTTTACAAGGCCGAGTTAAACTAGGATGCGTACTGTCCCCGACACTATTCCTAATCATAACAGATTGGATCATGGAGAAAGTAAGCGAAAAAAACAGGAATTAGGAGGAACTTGCACAATCAGTTGGAAGACTTGGGATTCACAGGCGGTGTTTGTCTCCTAACCGAACATAGCAACCAGATGCAGAAGAAGATCCACAACCTTACAAAACACTCCAATGTAATGGGCCTTAAGATACATATAAAAAAAATGAAATTCTTAAAAATCAACAGCCAAGAAACTAAAATTAAAATAAATGGAAGATAAATAGAGGAAGTAGATAACTTTACATATCTTGGATTAATCATGGAAAAAAGGCTGTAATACAGCAGATGTAAAATTTGTAGCACCCGTTATATATCAGATTTAACCAAAATCAAAATATTGAACAGCAGCATTATGAGTATATTAGTATGGCGCAGAATCTTGGTGATAGGCAGAAACAATTACTAAAAAATATAATAAATCTTTGAGAAAAATTATAAAAATATACTGGCCTGATAACATAAAAAACGCAGAATTATGAAGAAGAACAAAACAAGAGAAAAAACAATCACGATTAAAATAAGGCAATGGAAATAGATTAGACATACACTAAGGAAAGACCAAAATAATATAACCAGATAGGCACTTGAATACCAACCAGACGAAAAAAGAAGAAGAGGAAGAGGAAGGCCGGATAATAGCTAGAGAAGAATAGTAACAAGAGATCATGAAAGGATTGGCCTGAGATTGAGAGATGTCAAACAGAGAACGAGAAATAGAGAATGGGAAATACTTCTAGAGTAAATTTCCAAGGAATAAAACAGAGGAGTATGCGCTGATCCAGCCAATTTTTCATTTTTGGCTCATAAACGTAAGAAAGCTCAATACAAAAATAAGAATTTACAACACAATAATCAAATCTACATTACCATAAGCATGTGAAACCAGTAGACCGCAGATTTGTTGTAGAGATGGATGCTAAATATGTTAAGAATTTGCAGAAGAATTAACAACATTTCTAAGCAAATAAGTCTTGCAGAAAACAGGCAGGAATCATCTCAGAGTCAGAACAGGCTTCCTAATTGCACAAGAGTCTGGCAATGGTTAGCTGCAGACGTAGGCTGCAATGTGGCACAGAACCTGAAACAGCTAACCATTATTCTCAAGACTGTAAGGCACTAGATCGTAGGAGGTAAGCACTTTTAGAGATTACCAAGTAACCACACAAACTTATGAAACTCAGTCACACAGACCTGTACAAGCTGGTACATAAGTCTAAAATGGATATTATGAATAAATGGAAGATGCACAATAAGCCACTTGGCTACATTACGACCGGCGAATAACAGACGGCTTCCAGGAAAACACAAACACAGTACAAAATTTTAGGTTAGGACATACAGAAAAAGTGAGAAATAAAAGATTATCAAACTTAATACAACAACCGGTGTAGAAGAGAATAAGTGGCAGACCTTAACAAATAGGTAGAATAAAAATGTTGAAGAAAGTTTAAAAATGAAATATTGGAAAATGGGAAAATAGAGGAAAATGGAAAGAAATAATGAAATCAAGGAAAGAATTCGGAAATAGAATAGTTCATATTTTTTTAATTTATAAGATTATATTTTGTAGATATTGCATAAATATCTTATTAAATATTATATTATTAATATATGATCATACCTAAATTGAGAACTTCTAAATTGGGGTTTCCTTGTAAAATAGCAATTACTTCATCATCATGAATATCAGTTGAAGATAGGTCCAAGGTAACTAATTTTTGTAAATCACTCAGCAAGGGTCGTTCTAACAAATTCCAACCTGATGTATATCTTAAACGTAAGTCTAAAAGAACAAAAAGGTAAATTTATTTATTTATTTGACATCTGGTCAAAAGCAAATAACAGGTAATTTTGATAGATAAACTGATAAAATTAAAAAATTGCAATATTTTCATTTATTAATGAAGTGTACACGATATAGAGTTGTTAGTGGAGTATCCTCCAACTTTACTGGCATATAATATTAATACAAACAAATACTAGACGTAAGGAGTATAAGGAATAGTGATCACACATTAGGTCTGAGAAAAATGCATCCAAATATTACGTGTTAACATCGGAATAAACCACCAATAGAAAAATTACATGACAACTCCAAGAAAAAACTAAATCAGTCCAGATTGGGACCAGATTATGGATTATGGAGGAGGATAATGAAAAACTTTTAAAAGAAAGAACTAAAGTTGTTCGTGGAGAAGGAAAAAGAAGGTGAAACTCGAACATAAAAGCGTATGCTTGGTTCTCTAAAGAAATAAAATTAAAATGCCCAGAAAAATCAATGGTTCTACGGGATACACATCGAAAAGAAGCTTACGGAAACAAAGATTATTCAAACATCCACAGTGAGATACAGTACTATTGTAATAAGAAAGAAGAAAACACTAAAGATAGAAGAAAGAAGGAAAAATTGTCGGAAGAAATGGAACATGATTTTTACGAATTATAGAAAGAGACCTGAAGATTAATAAGAAGGGAAGAATGGAAATGAAAGTCATGATATGAGATGATGAGAAACATACAAACATATTACCAAATATAAATGAACAGCAATTGAAACATAATTAACGCAAATAACAAAAAACAAACTAAAAGAAGCTCTAATAAAAGTTAAAATGGAATTAAGGAATTTTAAACCAGGAACGGAGAAAGGGGATTATTATGCCCCAGCGAAAAAAATTACCCAAATAATTACAGAGGAAATTTACTGTTAAGTAACATTCCGAAGTCTTCTAAAACTCTGGAGAGATTAGGAAATGCCGAAAGGTCTTAATCTCGATGAAGGAAAAATCCGAATCTGCACCTCCACGCGGTAGAGGACGGGCAACATCAATTTTGATGGCTAACGCAGATAGGGAACGAGTGATTGCCGGTATAAGCAGTCCCCCACTTACCGACCAACGGCTCCGGGCGGACGAGTTGGTAGGTGGTAGGGCACTCTTTTGTCCTGGGGCTGAGAAACCGGCCCCAAAGGCGGAAGAATCAATGGTTTGGTCAACGGCACAAGAATATAGAAGACAACGAGAAACCACTATATTAAAGATCCCTATGGATATCTCTAGTACAATTATAATGGCTGTACAACTCAATAAAAATTCGCATACTGATCATGGACATCGGAGACCAAGATCCGGCAAGAGAGGTCATTCCCATGACCACAGGGCCTCTCAGGTCGTTAATATGCAAAATCCCTGTGAAATACCGAATAAAACACCTTTAAGAAAAGTCCACACGAATTGTCTGAAGAGGATATCCACTTGGAACGTTAGGACGATGGGTCAATCAGGAAAAATCCAATGCGCAATTAAAGAAATGGAACTCATGAAAATAGAAATAATGGGCATAAGTGAAATGAGGAGGCCTGACTCAAGTTATTGTGATATAGAAGACTACAGAGTATACTATTCAGGATCAGAAAATGGTAAATATGAGAATGGGGTTGGAATTATCACGCATAACAAAGTATAGCCAAACAAGTCAACAACTTCATACCAGTGAACGATAGAATCCTCCTGTTACAAATAAATACGTCACCGGTGAACACAAACATCATACAAGTCTATGCACCCACAGTAGACCATAGTGTAGTGATGAAGAAATATCAGAATTCTACAAACAAATAAGCAACCTTATAAGAGATATACCGAGACACGAACTCCTTATAATCATGGGAGATTTCAATGCAAAAATAGGTAACGGAAAAGAAGGGCAACATATTGGTCCACATGGCTTAGGAGAGAGAAATCAACGCGGAGAAACAATGAGTAACTTTGCAGCTGAGCATGACTTAATCGTGCTAAACAAATTTTACAAACTACCGCCTAGACTCCTGTATACGTGGAAATCACCTAGAGACAACGGAGAAGACGTTATTATTAGAAATCAAATAGACTATTGTTAACAAAAGATATCGAAATAGTTTCAACAGTGTTAAAACCTACCCAGGCGCTGATATTAAATCTGACCACAATCCTTTAGTGGGCGTGTATAGAACTAAGTTAAAGAAAATACGGGGAAAAACTGTAAAAAAAACATGACATGAGAAAACTGAAATGTAGCGAAGTAAAAGAAATAGTCAGCAAAACATTAAATAGAAAATTTAAAGAAATCGATAATACAACGGAAAGCACAGAAGATAAGATAGAATCCCTTAAGAAAACAATAGACGACATTAAAGACAATTTTATGAAGAACGAAGAAGGTAAGAATAAGACATGGATGACGACAGAGATTCTGCAACTAATGGAAGAAAGAAGGAAAAACAAGAACGATAACTCCATGTATAAAACATTACAGCGAGAGATACAGAGAAAGATCAGAGAAACCAAACAGAAAGAACTGGAGAAAAAATGCCAAGAAATCGAAATTCTCCAAAGTAAATACGACGACTTCAACGTGCATAAGAAGGTAAGAGAAATTACAGGTAAATGTAAAAACAGAAGAATAAGTAAACTTGTTAATGACAATGGAGAGATAATCGTGGACAAAGAGAGTATCAATGATACCTGGAAAAATTACATAAGAAATTTATTATTTGATGAGAGAGAGAACCAGCCCCCAATACCTACGGAAACAGGACCACCTATACTAGTGGCAGAAATAAGAGCAGCCATATTATCACTAAAAGAATGTAGAGCTCCAGGACCAGACGAAGTACAATCTGAATTTCTTAAACTTCTTGATGATGAATCTTTAAGAGTACTATGTAAAATCTTCAATAATATCTATGACACAGGCAATATCCCAAAAGATTGGCTACTTTCAGAATTTATTACCTTACCAAAGAAACAGGGAGCAAAAAAGTGCGGAGAATATAGGCTAATAAGTCTAATGAGCCATACATTAAAACTTTTTCTTAAAATTATACATCGTAGAATAAGCTATGCGAAGAGAGAATACAAGACACACAGTTTGGATTCATGAAAGGCGTAGGTACAAGAGATGCACTGATTAGTCTACAAGTATTATTTCAAAGATGCAGAGATATGACTTGCGATATTTACACCTGCTTTGTGGACTACCAAAAAGCATTTGATACAGTTCAACACCAAAAAATGATGGATATTCTAACAAAAGCCCAAATGGATGATAAAGATCGGCGTATAATACAAAATTTATACTGGAACCAATCAGCCACAATAAGAACGAATTTTGGAGGTGAACCAACGGAAATGATCCAGATTCTACGAGGCGTTAGACAAGGTTGTATACTTTCACCTATATTATTTAATCTATATTCAGAGGAAATATTTAGTGAAGCCTTGGAAAAATGCGAACATGGAATACTTCTAAATGGAGAACGCCTAAACAACATCCGTTATGCAGACGACACCGTTATTTTTGCAGACAGTTTGAACAGTTTACAGCAACTAATAAACAAAGTAAATGAAGTAAGTGAAAGATTTGGACTTCAAGTAAATATAACAAAAACTAAATTTATGATCATCAGCAAAAGTAAAGTTAGAGACGCTCAACTACTTATCAATAATACACCAGTGGACCGAGTAAAACAGTATAACTATCTTGGAACAACAGTAAAAGAACAATGGGATCACTCACAGGAAATAAAATGTAGAATAGAGAAGGCTAGGAGTGCATTCAATAACATGGCCAAACTCTTTAAAAGTCACAATCTTAATCTGGAGATAAAAGTAAGGCTCCTACGATGTTATATCTTCTCAATATTGTATTACGGAGTTGAATCCTGGACACTAACTGAAGCAATGGAGAAAAAACTTGAAGCCTTCGAGATGTGGCTATACAGGCGAATTCTAAGCATATCATGGACAGACAAGATAACCAACGAGACCGAATTACGAAGAGTGGGCAAAGAAAGAGAGGTGATGTATACCATTAAAAGGAGAAAGTTGGAATATCTCGGACATATAATGAGAAACAGCACTAAATACAGATTACTGAAGGTAATCCTACAGGGTAAAGTATTCGGAAAGCGAGGAATTGGGAGAAGGAGAATATCATGGTTGAAGAACCTGAGGAAATGGTTCTCCACAACAACAACGAATCTATTTAAAGCATCAGTTAATAAAATAATTATAGCCAGAATGATTGCCAATATTCGGAACGAATAGGCACTGAAAGAAGGAGAACATTCCGAAACTCTTAGTTTATTTATGAAATTAGTATTTCAAAAGTATTGAGAAATAAACTAAGAAAATTGCTTACTAATCAGAATAACAAAAGAGATTCAGAAGTGGAAGAACCTGAACGATGCGGTATTTGTTATTAGAAAAATATCTGATAAAGCAACATAATACAATAAATCAGCATACCTACGTTTTATAGACTTAAAAACACAATCGAGAGAGTAGAATTATCAGAGGTAATACACATACTATAGCAACCTAGTAAATATAACAGATAAGTACTGTTGAATACCAAAAATCTGATTTTAATTTAGAATAGAATAGTAGAACATATATGTTCGAAATAAAATTAGAGATAGAAAAAAATTGATATGATATGGTAATATTTCTACGATTACCTAAACTTGGTAATAGTGTTAACCACTCTTAAACTTCTTTCCGTTTTGAAATTTTCGAAAGGGGTTCCATAGCAAAAAATAAAGAAAAGCTAATGCAGTTTTATTTCAGTCTTATAATATGAATTAATAGCAGGTTGACGTGGAATTTAAAAAAAAATGGACAGTTAAAGTAACTTCAGGTGCTATAGACGTGTTGTTAAAACGTGTTTAAGAGTAGGTGGCCGATCGGCTAAATTTATCGATAATAATAATACTAGTTTTTTATAATTATTTTTTTTATAATTAATAATATAATTTTTCCCTTAGAGAGTGTGTGAGTCCTCTGGTTAAATCTGGATAATACTATTTGATGTGGCGATACCTATACAATATCGTTATAATATATAAAATATAGACAATATAAAAATATTCATATTTAACTTATTTTATTTTACATAAAAAAATTTAATAATTTCATATTTTATCTACTTAATTTATAATAACGTATTAATTAATTATGGATAAAATTTAAAAAAAAAATAATATTTAAGTGGTTTAAGTAATTAAAAAAGAATTACAATACAAAATAATTGACTTAACTTGAGAGGACTTTGTAGAGATCAATACGAATATCATAATAAATATTCATCAATGCAAAACCAATAAGTCTCTCTTCATCCATAGTTAACCGTAGCCAAGTTTAATTCTTCTCAAAATAGAGAATGTTCTTTCAGCACTAGATGTACACAACAAATTTTCAACAACATATGAATTATAGGATTAATATTAGTAATACAAAACTCTAATAGTTTTACACTATCAAAAGAAACGTTGTATTGTTCTCTTTACTAATTTGCTTCCCAGAATTCCAATTTTGCTCTTAAGAGTTTTATACGGTGCTTTTCAGATAAAACTATCCACCTTCAATAACTTTTGAACTTCTAATTTTTAGAAAAAATGCAAAAACACGTCAATTAATATTTGAAAGGGGAGAAATTATATAATATTTAAGTTTGTTGGGAAATGCACCCTCTCGTATAATCCCTTAAGTTTTTTTAATTGCTTCCCCCTTTTTTATTTTATATTTGAATTTTCCTGTTTATACTGATTTCAAAAATGTAAAATACGGCTTGAAGTGATTAGTATCTCTCTCACCTTAATTGACTGTAACAAAATAGGTTGTAGCATTAATTAGGTTATTTTAAACCCTTACCGGGAGCCCTAATAGTTGCCAAAACTATGTTTATCATTCCGAGGTTATCTAAATAGCTATGGATTTATGGTATGTGTTCTGAAAGCAACAATTCGAAGAATATCCCGTTTGCTTAGCCACCCAATCCTATATATTTTTATGGTGGGCATTATGTATGCTGCCGATAGATTCAACGTTCTGAAATCCCAGCCTGAGTACCTAGTTGGTAAAAATTATATGCTTTCTACAAGCCACACAAGCATTTGGATAATTCAGGTTGTACCCATTTTTATATATTTTTTTATTAAATATTGAAGATTATCTATGAACTAAATAACAGGGAAGTGATTTATTATTGATCTTTTCATTACAATAAATATCTACATTCTACCTAATATACAAACATATTTTTTTATGTGAACGAATTCCGAAATTTGGGATAAAGTACAATTCTATTTTCATATATTTCTCATTCTATTCAATTTTATTTTTTTATCTCTTTTTCTATTTTTGTTTCTTATTATACTTTTTAGAATTTTCAATATAAAAATCATTAAAGTTTGGCCTTTTCTCAACTTTTTGGACCAAGCCCAAAAAAATTTACGCAATTTTTGGCAACTTCGTTTAATAAAAATATTTACCTGAAATTTAAATACCTTGGGGTTAAGTTTTTAAGTGACAATAATATCGAGTAAGAAGGAGGGAACAAGCGATAAAAGCAAAGAGAACAGCGAAATTCTTCAACGACATGATAGAAAAAACAAATATGACAACAACAAATATAAACAAATCCATCCCGTGATAACGAAAAGCAACAGAAACAATACCTGAAACTAGCACAACCTGAAAACATTTAAAAAAGAAATGATAATTCTAAGAATAATAACAGAAAAAACACTGATGAGCAAAATAATGAGTAATGATATCAGAAGCATGGGTAGGATAAACAACAAATTAATGTGTGGATTCAAGAGAGAAATAATAGAACACACATACTAACAGAACGACAGAAACAAAAATAGTAAGAATAGCACGAGCAAATCACCAATCCGAAGAAGAAACAAAGGTTGACCTATAGAGAGACGGAATGAAAATCTTCGAACAGCGTAAGTGGCAACTTGGAAGAGTCTGGTTGAAACCACATTGCTTAACATCCATATTTTAAAATTTATGCACAAAATCCAGATTATCATGTGACGATGGAGAGCCAATAAAATTGTTACTGCCTGAGCAATTATAAAGCCCGCATCTTTAAACAAAAATGATTCAGTGATGCCCCAGACTAAAACAGCAGTTTATTTTGTTTCTCAAAACTTCGTGGTAATCAATAGAAGATATTAGCGATGATTTAATGTAATGTTCCAAGCTTAATCAAATGACCTGTCGTCTTATTTCCTTTAATGTCACCTTAGCTTGACAACTAGAATCGGAGAGCCCTGTAAAAATTAAGGACATTTTTTTGCCCTTCTTAGGCTGTTTCTTTTGCAGATGACGTCAAGTACAACAAGAATCTCTAAGATAGTCCAAAGATCCAAAACTAAAACAATGTAATAATGTGATATAAACATTTACTTCCGTTATGGTTTAAGAAAGGCGATAAATACCAACGGCTGCAAAATATTTACCTTGGTTTTTGTGTGGGCGGCCTTTGGATAAATTATACATTGTATTGAGAGGCTGCGTTATAATACATGTTTCTTGCACTTTTGACGTCGTAGAAACAAGGAAATATCCCTATAAGTATTTTACAGTCATTAACTTAATTACTGCTTTCATATAATGAAAAATGTCGAGTTGGATCACAGTTGGCTGAATATTTAGCTTTGGGATATTATTTCGCGGTAATGTCGTTATTTGCCAAATTAAATAAAATGTTTGATTATGGTTCTTACATATACATATCTGCTTCTAAAATACATTTTAACCTTTTAAATTACGACCTAGAACTATAGAGTTGCCTCAAAAAATGATATAGGAGTAGACTGTTCTGTTATAATGTCACACACTCGTATTCCGTCATCCCTTATGCCATTCTTTTGCAGCGTTCATACTGGCGAGTTATTCAGTAACTTTAAGCTATCAAATATATTTCATCAACAAATAAGCAAGTTGTTATATGCACAGACTCTTTAGCCTTAATCCAATCCATCCAAAATTTATTCACTGATCATCAAATCGTTCAAAAGATCCATAATAATTACCAACTTTTCCCAAAATATAACAGTTACTCTAATCTGGCTACCATCCCATATTGGTATAACATGCAATGAAATTGTAAACCACCACGCAAAACTTGCCTCAACATCAACTGATTCCGCTGTTAACATCTAAATTAGTAAGGACTTAAAATCTCACATTAAAAGAACAAGTACCCTATGGCAAAAACACTGGGACTTCAGCTGCTTAACTCTACATCAAATTTAACATTTAGTCGACATTCTTTCTATTTCTGGCCCTAAAAATTTGTCCAGGCGAGATTTTATCGTGGCAAATACGTCATAACGGATCGCACATACAATAACACATTAAATACTTCATATAATCATCCAATGCCATCAATTTTCTGTCAAAAGACTACAAAATCAACTGGGCTATTTTTTTGAAACTATGCTCATGTGATTGTTCCTCCAGATGGTGACACGTAGGCATTCAGAGGTCATTGTTACTCTGTTAGTATATATATATATATATATATATATATATATATATATATATATATATATATATATACTCGTTTGACTCCGCTTGAAGCAATTGATCAGTGGATTCAGTAGCTGATCGGTTATCAGTGCCAAACCAAGATAAAATAGGAGGGTTTACAGATGAAGCCAGCAATCTACCAGTGGCAAAAGAATATATGTTCACAGAAATTACAATGAAGCATTCTGTTGAAACGAATTCTGAAGAATATTCCGGAAAATATTATTCTGGCCTGTATCGTTTTGGTTTATTAATTTTTTTCACAGTTTTCTATGCTTGTTGCCATCTTGTGCTTGTTATTATATAATCAATTTCATCACGTATGTCCTAGTTTAATTTTCAAGCTTATTTGACCACATTGATAATTTCACAATTTTACCACTCTTCTTATAACTTACCGATTTACAGTTTGTGTTACTTGAATTATGTTTATTTTTCCCTCTATTAATTTCTGAATATTAACAGAGCTGCACTGCGTATTTTTCGAATATGTTAACATGAAAAAGATTTTAAAAACCCTACAGAATGTTTCCAGTTAATCTGAAATATTTTGATGATTCGGCATTTAACTTTCAAGACTAAAAATTAAACTACCGAAATGTGTGAAAGTACTGTTGACATATATATTCAAAAGTTTAAAATAGAAATAGAAAATTTATAAGCACGTATCAATATTTCTTTTTAAATTTAGTGAACTATATGCTTGTTAAGAAAGTGATATCAATTAAATTGTGAATAATTTAAACAGTGTGCCATATCAGGGTTGGTGGTCACATTACGATATTGTGTATGTCGATGTAGCCAACAAAAATAATATTTTTTAAACTCTACTCATGTTCGGATAAACAGATAAAACTCTTTTAATTATGGAGCTAAAATAAATACAATGCATATAATGAATATTTGTTTTAAATGTGAACTGTATTGTTAGAATATACATACATTTCCAAAATAGCGGCACATTTGTCTTTGATAATGCAGCTGTAGACGAGACATCGCGAACAAACAGTTTTTTTAAATTTTAAGAATTGGTAAAAACGTTGTACACAATGAAAAAAACCAAATTGACTGCGCCATTTTTTTGGAACTGTACGTGTAACACATAAATAACGGATAGGTTACCTACTAGTTCGCTGCACATTGAAACTATTTGAAATATGTTTTCATTTAGAAATTTACAGCTCGACATTGATAGATGAGTAATACTGTGATTATTTTCGGCTAGAAACCTGAAAAATATAAATCAATTAGTTACAATGTAGGATCTTTGGACAAGCGAATAACATAAGTAACGAAACCAAAGTAAAACCTTCCACTAATATAAATTATGTTCAAGATATCAAGGACTGTATTCAGTGAACAGCTGCTGCCAAAAAGCCAACTCCAACTCTCGAAAAAATAAAAGAAAAAAATAGAACAAATGTATCTATACATTATGTGATAAATAATTCATTTTTTTATTTTATTGTTTAAAGCAATCTTATTTTCGAATTGTTTTCAATGAAAATACTGTATGCGTATTAGTAATTTAAATTATGTTTTTCAGGGATACATAACGGCCATGTTCACCAAATAGTTTCCAGGTCCGTTACTTTTTAACAAATATAGAAGTTCAATTAAAAATTTAATAAATTAGAAAACCAATAAAGTAACTAAACGCTAATTACTTTCTAAAGATATACCATAAGACTAAGCACGAATTTTATTTTTAAAGTATGGGTCACTTGTAGTGATGGAAAAAAACCTACCGATTTTAACCGAAAACCGGTTTTTTACTTCGCAATACCCGGTTTTATCGGTTATTTTTTAAGTAAAAACCGGTTATTAGGTTTATACGGTGATTAGGATTAGGTTAGGTATTATTTTGGATCCCAATCATAATTCATATTCTCAAGTGATTATTCCAAACAAAACCATAACTCAAGTTTGATCATATTGATATCAAGTTAAATGAAGTATCGCAAACTAAAGTGCATTGTAATTGTAACTTTATAACCTATTGGATTAAAAAAGCCAAAAACCGGTTTTAACCGCCAGGTTAAACCGTAAGCAAAAAAAAAAACGGTATAACCGAAAACCGGTGTTTTGTCAAAAACCGCCATCCCTAGTCACTTGTGCTACCCCCTCCACATGAATTTACAAATTCTTTTTGTAGTTCAACTATATTCTACCAGTCACCGCCAATAATTCGCCATTTTTAAATTCAAATAAATTTTCACAATATTTTTGTAGCTCAACTATTATCCGCTAGACGTCACTAGTAATCCGCCGTTTTAAAAATCCAAATTAATATTATTTTTAAATAAAAAAAGGATCCAGATGTGTGGGACTCGAACCCACGATCTATCGGTTCAAGCTATTAAATAAAAATCTTAATAATAGCTATTTTTTAATGGTCTATACATATTTTTTTATCTTCGCTTTCTCTTTTTACCCACAACTTTTGAATACCCACACTTACTTCATGCTCCTGATATATCGATACCACTTTAGTTTTTATTTTTAATATTTAATAATGATTCCTGTTTTAGATCCGTTTAAGTATTCTTACGTCTTACTCGACTCAATTTAGTTGTATCTGTTATTTTTCTCAACTGCTTCACGTCTGTCAAGTTTAGTATTTTTATTTTTTAATTTTGTTCGTTTCCTTCACTCTGTGTAAGTTTGTTGTAGATATGCATCTTTGTACGTGTATTTTGTGTTTGTGTCATGTTCAATCAACAAATTTACGGTTAATGATATAGCTGCAGTCTTGTATATGCTCCTGCCCTGTACGCTCTTTATTCTAATTGAAATGCAAGCTAATCGGTCTATAAAACTTTTTTCTTCTGATGGTTTTGCTGTTTCGGGAATTAAAATTATCTAAGCAATTTTCTATATTAAGGGAAAGTGCCCCGTACTTATTCTTAGTACATACCCGGAGGTAAAGGACACTATGTCCATTTTTATCAAAATTGGGATTATTGCACTTTTGAATATAATTTTTCTGGCTCTACACAGAGATAAACCATATTATGTCCAGATACAATTTTACGGCAAGCAACTTTTTAATAAACACCAAGTCCACTTCCAGTCAGAGGTAAATAACACCATGTGGACTTGGTGTTGTTTACCTCTACTAAATGTGTACACTGTTTACCATCCGGAGATAGTGTTATGTACTCTTGTGCCTGGTGGAATTGTCAAGAACTAAAATAATTGTAACCATTTTATTTAGTCCGCAATAGTGTTAGATTGTTAAAAGTTGTACAATACATCCGTTCTTTTATAATTGGAAATGGATACAAACTCTCGTGGGGAAAAATACTACAATTACTGTCATATAATATTCCTAATGAAACAAAACCTACAGGTAAGCTATTGTTTAAGACCGATTTGGTATTTTGCTAACCTCAAATATTTAGTATTGTATACTCTTTTGACGGATGGATCTTGACGAGATGATAATTTGTTTGGAGATGATGATGCGGATATTGACCAAACCTATGAGCCTCTAAGTGGTGAAAGCACAGAATCAGACGACAATAATGTGAGACGTATAGGTAAACCAGCGAAAACAAAGGTAAAAGAGAGAGGGTATTACTACCCCTACGACTAGTAGGGCAATAACAAAAAATGTTCTTAAGAACGATTTATCCCTAAGGAGTGATGCAGAAAATTCCAATTAACATAATGAAGTTACCAGGAAATGCTCTGAAAGATTGACAGAATACGAAGGGCAAAAAATCTTCAACTCATACTGGACTGAGACAAACGCTTCAGATGTTAAAAAGCAATTTATCTTCTCATGTGTCGACATCCAACCTAGTGTTCGATCAAGAAAAAGAGATACAAACTCTACCAAATCTAAAAATCATACTCTATACTACAATCTTACAGTAAAGAGTCAGCGATTGAAGGTGTGCAAGGTTATGTTTTTAAATACACTTTGTATATCTAATTTAGTGTAGCAGTGAATATGTTTAAAAAAAATTGAGCCAGAAAGTTTAATAAAAGCTGATCAAAGAGGTAGATACACGTCACTCAATAAAACTGGTACCGAAACCATAAATAGTATACATCAACATATCAATTCCTTCCTAAAGTACGAGAGTCATTATTCCAGAGAAAGGAGAAAGAAAAATTATCTGGGCACAGAACTTACAATAAACATATGTTTTAACTGTACATTGGAGAAACTGTACAAAGGAAGCTTTGGACATTAAATTTTACATTATATGATGCCAGTGATTCTTCTGTACAATGTATGATATGGGACGAATCGAAAGGGGCCGTGGGGCAAATGAAATTACCTCGTCAATTTTGAAATGGCCTGACAATACAATTCTAGGTAGTCAAGTAGAGGACATCACTCTTTAGACTGATAACTACTATGAACACAATAAAAATATAAGTATTATAATGAGCTATTTTTGGCTACTTCATACGTACCCTCAAATAATGACGATCATTTAAAAGTTTTTACTGAAAGGGCGCACACACACACACGGAAGCAGACAGTGTTCATGCTTTAATCGAGAGAAAAAGAGAAAAAGAATAGAAACTCTATAATTAGGCCAGTTTAACACCATGGGACTGGCAATAGCTAATTAGGCAAACATCAGGTAAATACACAGTGCACAATATGGAACTTGCAGATTTCAAAAACTTCAAAATGTTGTTCGATAAGAAACTGTCACCTAATCCTCCTTTTGTAAGTAGAAAAAAGAATGTTAACAAGAAGCCTGTTCTACTGTCAGCATGTGGTTTTACAAGTCCAACAAGAACACATTGGAAAGCTCTTTTATAAGACCGATTTCAATAATCAAAATTTGTATGAGGTGGACTTAATGAGGTATCGAAGACAGCAAGTAACGTTTCCAGCCCAATTAAATCAAGTCTCAGTAATCCCATTAACAATCACAAAACAAAAGTACAATGACCTAATTGCACTATTGCTTTTTGTTCCGTCAGCTTGTCATGGGTTTTATCAAAATTTAACACAGGAATGTAGCCACAAACAAATACCCCCAAGAAGATGAAGATGATATGAGCCTCTTTAACAATTTTGAGACTTGTCATCTATAATTTTACTTAATTATTATAACATTATAATATTTGTTTCTAATAAAAATCGGGGTAGCGAGTAGATACTCTTTTACGTTTCCGGTAGAAGATAGATTTACGTCAGGGATGCGACCCTGCCCACGTGAGCCATAATTATCTCCCAATCTCCTGGTACCTGGGAGAAATTATGTCCTGAACCCATTCTCCCAGCTAATTACCAAAGTTTCCATTCCTATATCCTACTCTGTCAGACAGTAGCATCAGTACCAAGATAGAGCGTAAGGGAAATGATCCTGGATCGGTATATTATTGGATACTAGAGCTGCTAAATTAACCGAACGATTACCGGTATAAGTAATCCCCCACCTGTTAATCAACAGCTAAGGGTGGAAGAACCGACACGTGGTAGGGCACTTCATTGCCCTGGAGCATAGAAATTAACTCCGAAGGCGGAAGAACTAAATTAGTCAACGGCATTGAGATGTGGAACGCCAGGGGATGACTACCACATTAAAGATCCGTAAGGATATCCTTAGTAAAAATCATCATGGACCCACTAGTGGATAATTTACTTAATGATCATGGAGCTCGGAATCCAAGATCCGGCAGGGGAGGACAATCAGATTTAGACGACAGGGCCTCTCAGGTCGTCAACAAGGTAAATCCCTGTCAAGCAAATAACTCTATAGCCTTGAAAATCGGAACATGGAACGTAAGAAGTTTATACCAATCAGGCAAACTGGATAATGCTGTGTCGGAAATGTGCAGAATGAAAATTAATATACTGGGCCTTAGCGATATACAATGGCCTGAATCAGGAAAATGTAAGACCAGAAATGGAACGATGTATTATTCTGGAAACAACGATTCCAAGCACAAACGGGGAGTTGGCATTATAGTTGATAAGAATTCTCATAAAGATGTCTGTAACTTTGTTCCCTACTCTGATCGAGTATTAATGCTGTCTCTAAACTCTCATTTAAAACGTAAAATAAATATAATCCAAGTATATGCACCCACTGCAGACAAGGATGAAGACACCATAGAGGCCTTCTATGAACAAATCGACAATGTCTTAAGACTAACTAAAAGACAAGATATAAATATTATAATGGGCGATTTGAACGCTAAAGTTGGCCAAGGAGAAGTGGAGAATTGCGTGGGGCGATATGGACTCGGGGAAAGGAATGAACGTGGCGATAGGCTTGTCGACTTCTGTGTCAATGAGGAACTCATAATTTCAAATACCTTGTTCAAACTTCCTAAACGTAGACTATATACATGGAGGTCACCAGCTGACAATAACAACAAAATAGTCAAAAATCAAATAGATTATATTATCGTCAACAGAAGATATAGAAATTCTATAATATCATCTAAAACTTATCCAGGAGCGGACATATCCTCCGACCACAACCCGGTTGTTTTGTCGATGAGAATGAAACTAAAGAAGGTCAACAGCCCTAGCACCAAGAAAATCATAGATACAAGACGTCTCAAACAAGACAACACATATGTGGAAACCAAATTTAAAATAAACGAGAGCTTAAGGAAAGTCAAAGAAGATAATGCAGAAACTCTAACTGTTGACCAAAAATGGGGAAAAATTCAACATGCCCTTGTGTCAGTTGGAAAAGAAACCCTCAAACCACTTAAAGAAAAAACAAAACCTTGGATGACAGTAGAAGTTCTTGAACTCATGGAAGAACGAAGAAAACATAAAGCAAAAGACCTGAATAAATACAAAGAAATTCAGAGAAACATCAGAAAGAAAATTCGAGAGGCAAAAGAGAGGTGGCTCTCCAATAGATGCAAGGAAATAGAAGATCTGGATAAAAAGTACGATAGCTTTAATTTACACAAAAAAATCAAAGAAATGACAGGTTCTAGAAAGCGTACAAAAACGAATATCCTTAAAAATGATAAAGGGAATATTATTACTGATATGAAGGAGAGATTACGTCACTGGACCAATTACATTCAACAACTATTTAATGATGAAAGAGAAGAACTGTCATTAGAAATCACCGAAGATACTGGACCACCAATATTAAGAGAAGAAGTCATCTATGCCATCAAAAACACAAAAGAGGGTAAAGCCACTGGACCAGATGAGGTGCCCATCGAATTATTAAAACTCATCGATGAAGATGTTATTGATGTAATGGTTGAACTCTTTAATCTAATATATCAGACTGCCACAATCCCCAGACAATGGCTGCAATCAACCTTTGTAGCAATTCCCAAAAAACCAAGTTCAACAACTTGCTCAGACCACAGAACAATAGCTTTAATGAGTCACACACTTAAAATATTTTTGAAAATAATTCACAGCAGAATTGTTAAAACTCTTGAATATGAGATTAGTGACACACAATTTGGCTTTAGAAATGGTATGAGTACAAGAGATGCTTTGTTCGGCTTGAATGTGCTGGCTCAGAGATGCATGGACATAAATCAGGATATGTACTTATGTTTTGTAGACTTTGAAAAGGCATTTGATAAGGTTCAACATAAAAAGCTTGTAGATATATTAAAAAGCAAAAATATTGACAGTCGTGATCTGAAAAATATATCTAATTTATATTGGAATCAAACTGCCAAGGTAAGAGTTGACAGCCAGTACACCGAAAATATCAAAATACAGAGAGGAGTCCGCCAGGGTTGCGTGCTGTCCCCACTACTTTTCAATGTCTACAGTGAAGCGGTATTTCAAGAAGCGCTCTCAGACTCAATAGAAGGTGTATCTATCAATGGAGAAGTTTTGAATAACTTACATTTTGCAGACGATACAGTAATAATTACGGATAACAACAATGATTTACAGAACGTAATGCAACGCCTTAATGAACGCTGTCATGAGTACGGACTGAAGATAAATTTAAAGAAAACTAAATGCATGATCATGACTAAATCTGCACATGCAAATATCCAATTGACTATTGAAGATACTGCAATTGAGAGTGTTAATAACTATAAATACTTAGGAACATGGATAACATCAGATGTAGACCAAACCAAAGAAATTAAGACACGTATTGAAATAGCACGTACATCATTTATTAAACTTAAAAAGTTTCTTTGTTGTCGGGATATAAGGTTAGAACTACGCCTGAGAATGCTTCGATGTTACGTGTTCTCTACTTTTCTTTATGGTCTGGAAGCTTGGACACTAAAACAAGTTCATCTGAATAAGTTGGCCGCCTTTGAAGTTTGGTGTTACAGAAGAATCCTACGAATATCATGGACTCAAAGAATGTCAAACATGGAAGTAACTAGAAGGATAGGAAATGAGGCGGAAATAATATTAACTATTAAAAGACGAAAACTTGAGTACTTGGGACATGTGATGAGAGGGCAAAAATACGCATTATTACAACTTATTATGCAGGGCAAAATCCGAGGAAAGCGAAATGTGGGAAGACGAAGAATATCCTGGCTTAAGAACTTGAGGGAATGGTTTGAATGCAGTAGTGCAGAACTTTTTAGAGGGGCAGTCAACAGAGTCCGCATAGCCATGATGATTTCCAACCTTCGATAGAAGATGGAACTTAAAGAAGAAGAATAAAATAATAGTATAGGCTATTTAATGTGTTTGTCTTGTTTATTTCGTAGACCTTAACATGTAAAATCAGATTATTGAAAAAAAAGTTGTTAGAGGTAAACAACACTATGTTCAAATACACATTTTTTTAAAAAAATTATAAAATGAATGGTAAACTTCAGTTATATAAGACTTCATAGAAGGAAAAACGAGTATATACACAACAATAATAAAATATGTTATTCTTGGTTAAATATAAGAAACATTTGAGTAAGAAAATGGACATAGTGCCCTTTACCTCCGGGGTACAGATTTGAGTTTCTCCAGATTCTGCTTGATAAGAAATAATTATTAATTACACTATGTTTGTAAAAGATGATTGTGTAATATATTCAATTAACAAAAAATTGTTTCCAATTTTTTTAGAACTTATTCTAATTTGTCAAGATAACAAAATATGTTTTAACAATTTATAAGTTCTTCGTAGTGAACGTAAATTTTGACAGGTATGTAATTATTTGGCTGCTTACCAAAATTTAAACACAGTAATTATTAAATTACTAATAAAAAATTAAACAGTCTAAAACAGTAATTATTATTAGAAATTGTTTCGTCTAATGACGTTACTTATAATTATTTTGTACTATGGCTGTGGCTGCAGACGTAAAAATTAATAATGTTTTATTATCTGAAATGTTTGAAATAAATTTACATGCTATTGGATCGCGATAAAGATGGCGTCAGTTGACTGTTCTTGAAGCTTTTAACTGTGGTGTACCATTATTTCTCAATTCATCTGAGATGTGAAGTGCTCACAACACGAAATCAATGATTCAATAATGGATAAATATAGCAAAGACAACGTAGATAATAGAGATTAATGGTGTGTTTAGAAAATTAGATGTGTAGTGAAGAGCAAGGGGATATAAAAATACAGCACATTTAGTCATTCAGAAAACTTGTTGGCTAGACTAGACTAAACGAGAATATAATAAAAAGCTGTATTATATTGTTACGAAAGTTCCGTAATATTGTTCCAACATAGAAAGTCCCTTGACGAAAAAGAAGAAAAAGTTCGAGAACCTTCAAGATGACATCGAAAATTCATGAAATGTCTAGTGAAGTTCCTAACGTCAGAAAATATATAGAAACAGATGTTTGTGACAGTTTAGAAGACTGCGCTTCTCCTTTTCCTCTTTCTCTTCTTGCCTACGTTTCTTCTTGTCTAAGCTTGTTCTCTTCTTGACAACGCTTCTTTTCTTCTTCCATTTTTGAAAAGGGGTCCGGACGTATCCATTTCTTTGTCAAAATCAGTAGATCTTGTATTTATCATTAAGAATTACTAAATATGTTTGATCGCAGTGCTTTCATCAATGATACACTTCTTTAAAATCAACTTTATTCGAAACACCAACAATATTGCAATACTTGTTTACAATAATTCAATGACAACTATAAACTTATTAACTCAAATACTGTTCTAGCCTATCCATCGAGCAAAAAGATATAAGAGGGAATGTAAAGGTAGTGGGGGCAAAAATATTGTTAGACAGGAAGTGCCATCTCGAGAGACCACATTAAACAAGGAAAGAGAGTCTTTTCTTGTTTAAGAAATCAAATTTAGTTGGGTTGTTATTGCTGATGTTATTGTTTGTCCCAACTGTCACATGAAATCTTAATTATATTATCTATTTAAGTTTTTTAACAATGGTGTCACATTTTAGACTATTATCGTTATTATTTGATTAAAACTTTCTCGTCTAAGACTAAGGTGTTATGTAACAGAGACCTAAAATTGGCATTAAGGATCCGACTACTTCGCTGCTACGTGTTCTCGGTCTTATTTTATGCTGTCGAGTCCTGGGGTCGTATTTTTGAATGTGTTCGAATTTATTCGCATGCGATTAGTTCGAACGAAAAAAAATCGTGCACGAACGTAAAAGCGTATTTTCGAACGCAATTCGAAAGTTTAAGTCGCATACGAGAATCCGTTAACCCAAATTCACCGGCAACGCCGCAAATTCGCACGAAATTAAGAAAAGAAGAGGTAGAGGTGACAGGAGACATTTATTTGACTGACAAGTTTATTTTACTTGTTGCAGCAGACTTGAAGTTTTTTAGTTTTTTGTGATTTGCTCAATTTTCTACACAGTGTTAACGTGTTTTGGCTTGTGTTTTCGTACTTATCTGTTTTCTCTGTTTCCAATATGGACAAAGAAATTAAAAATTCCATGTTCGGAGGATTTGTATCTTCCGAACAAAAAAAAAAAAGAACTGATAGATTTTATGGAAGAAAATAGATTAGAAAGCCTGCAAAAAAATTATTGTAGGTAAACAATTTTATTACTCTCTATGTAAAATACTTGGCCCGGATGCTTATTCTTAAGGAACAAAGCGGAGGGTGCTTTGGGGAACATTTTCACAGTATACCTATGTCGAATTAAAAATATTTGTTATACTTACCTTTCTCGGTATGCTCAAAGCAGATGCCCTAGATGGAGGTACCAAGTGGGGCTTCAAAAGTTCTATTAGTTCCTCTGCCCTAGGCTTTGTTAAACGGTATAATTTTACAAATTGTTTGTCTGATAAGTCCTCAAGAGGGTTTAAAATGCATGGTATACTCTATTCACCACATTCGCTAACATTTCTGCATCTTCTAAGGCATTTAAAACATTTCTTTTATTTAAAAAATTTAGGCCAGCCATCTCACTTATGTAAACAATTAAAAACCAAACTAAATGCAAAAGTCAGAAATGTCAAACTCCATGTGTTTACCGCTATTCGAATGGTGAATACCCACTCGAGCAGTCGTGTACCAAAAATCGTCGTATACGATGCGTTCGAAATCAACTCGAAAATACGAATCATCGATTTTCGTTCGAAATTCATCATGTTTCGCATACGATTTCCGTTCGAACGGTTTCGAAAATACGGGCCCAGGACTGTGAATAAAATCGATCTAAATCGCCTTGAGGCTTTCGAAATGTGGTGCTATAGAAGAATTTTAAAAGTTTCCTGGGTGGAGAAGATTCGTAACTCCACATTACTAGAACGTCTCAGCAAAACTACTGAGATCATAAAAAGCATCAAGCAGAGAAAGCTGGAATATTTCGGACATGTAATGAGAGGTCCCACATATAGATTGCTACAAAATATCATGCAAGGAAAAATAGCAGGCAAACGCAGTCCAGGACGAAGAATAACCTCATGGTTGAAGAACTTGCGAGATTGGTATGGTGTAGATACAAGCCTGCTATTTAGGGTGGCAGTGAATAAAATTAAAATAGCTATGATGGTAACCAACGTTCTGAAAGGACATGGTACATGAAGAAGAGAAGAAGAAGTCTAAGACTCGTTCTGAAAAACATTTTATAGCTACTTTAAATTTGGCGCATTCGCATTTCCGGATATGTCCCCCATCAGAGGTCACTTTTTTGGTCTCCTTTTCATAACGATTAGATTCCCTCTTTTATCTTTTTGCTCGATGAGCCTATCACAAACATCTCTTTATATATTTTTTCTGATGTTCCAAACTTAAGTAGACATTTCGTGAATTTTCGACGTCATCTTAAATGTTATCGAGCTACTTCTTCTTTTTCGTCAAGAGACTTTTTCTATGTGAGATAAATCTTACCGAACTTTTGTAACAATACGTTATGTGCTGAATGAACAGTCCAGATATTACAGATATTACAATCAAATTAAAAATTATTAAATCGATTGGAGCTCAATAAATCTAAAATACTTACCCTTCAACGGCAGAAGAAAAATGAGGTATATCATTTCCACACCAAGACACATCGAACTTTTTCACAAATTTACATCTACTTCTAAAATAGAGTATGGTATTACAGTTGACTAGATACCAATATGGCTAAAATAAATAAAAAATGTTTTGTAATGTAGACTGTTTTTTACTAAGTGTAAGTATGCAGTATGTCAGTTCCCCCGATAATTAATTTTGTATGTGTGTGATCATGTTAAAACTACGTAATATTTTTCAAGAAAGCAACTGCGTATTGCAGCTGTACATTCTTTCTTTAAGTACCCATTAAGAATGTCTATGGTAACCATTTATTTTGAAATTAGTCTCTCAATAAGGTATAAAACACACAAAAGCCCAGATTTCAATTCATTCTTAGTTTAGCGATGGCGGCTGACGTCAGCTAATACGTTTGCAATTTTAAGCTTTTGGTGAAACTCGCAGAAATGTAGTAAGTTGTAATTCTTTGTCACTCTCGTTAAAATATTTTTAGGGGTTTAAAGTCAGTCTACTTACGAAGCCACCCTTTTGTCGATGTGTCATCATTCTCCATCGTCTTAAAGCCGACGACTTAAGAAATGAATTCGACTTGGTTCGACAATTTATGCCTTGTTTTTGCGTTAACATATAGCTAACAGAGGTTAACGACTTTCCTAAGTGAGTGCGTAAATAATTTATTTAGACAATTTATGTAAAGAGAATATACGATTAAATTTTTTTGTTATTTTAATTATTAAGAAGTAAAGAATTCTTAGAGAATATTAAATATCCTTTGTAATGCGTAATATTATATAAAAAACAAAAAGCTTTTCCCGATTTGACAGATTGTTGTCCTTACCCTTTAATTTTGAAGTTTTGAGCAATAATTAATTTGTTTTTAAATAATCATTTATTTTAATTTGATCGAGGATCGCAATCTATTTAGCTATTAGATTATGTCAGTATGTGTCTTTTTTTATTTTATTTCTTTTTTTTTTGAGTACTGAATAAATACATTTTTTTGTAGTTCATTATTTGTTTAATGATTTTATTTTATTGACGATATAACTTTTTTGCATTATATGGGTAAACATGTCAATTTTAATTCTATGTGTTATCTATGTGTCATCCGTTTCCTTACCCACCCAATGATGGCTCCGAGAATGAGCAACGAGCCTTCGTAATGTTCCTGTGAACAATCGGCTTATTACCAAGTTATCTTCTTATCTTTGACCACCTTGAGCTGTTTTTCGTAGCAAAGAATAGACTTTGAAATACGTAAAGTCTCCCAGGAACAAATTTCAATAATTCGCTTTATAGAAGACGCGTGGATATACGACACGTATTTTTCTATATTTAGTCTATTTAAAACTTATTTATTTGTTTTTCGTGCAGTCCAAACAAAATTCTCTGGTACACCTACGTTCAAAATGCCTCTAACTTATTAAGACTTTTTATCTTTACACTGCATGTTTCAACTCAATAGAGAACAACAGGTCAAGCAAAACATTTTACAAGTTTCAATCTTAGTTTGAGAAGTCGATATGTGTATCGCAAAGTAGCCCACGCATCTTGACGAAACTATATCTAACTTGAGCAATTCTCGCTTTAATTTCTTCTTCTGGGTCAAGTTTGTAGTTAATCCAGCAGCCAAGGTATTTCTATTGGTTTACCTGTTTAATACTCTGTCATTTATCATTCTTGGTAAAAGGGCACACTGTCTCTTGAATTATCATTATTTTGGGTTTTCTCTTAATCATTCCAAACTCTCGGCAAGCATCGTTTAGTTGGTCTGAGACTTTCTTAGTTCGTGTCTGTATAAGTTAGTAGGAGAGTACCAGCTGCATATCTTGTATTAGAAATTTTTTCTCCATTAATTTTTGTTCCTGTAGAGAGGTTTTCAAAGGCTTTCTTGTATAGCAGTTCGGAGTACAGGTTCAACAGCATAGGGGACAACACAGAACCCTGCCTTACTCCTTTACTTATACTAATAATTATGGATGTTTGATCGTCGATCCTAATCTTGACTGCTAGAATATTTTTATCCTTTTGTTGATCGTAACACTTCTGCAACAGTACTTGTAGATAAAAACAAAGCCTCTCCTATTCAAATTTCGAGTATGCATGCAAATTGGTTACATACCACTTCTTGTTCACATTCTTTGTATAATCTGTTGTGAATTATTTTTAGTAGAATTTTAAGTACTTGGCTCATAAAACTTATTAATCTGAAATTTGCAAATCGTCTGAAGTTAGCTTGTTTTGGTAGGGACATACAGATAGATTATAACCATTCTTCTGGTTCTAAATTATATTTACGACAGCAGAGTATGGGGGCCTTGGGCATGGGAAAATTTTGAAGGTCGTGGGAAAAAGCGGCATCCTTTGATGTGCCGCCAGATGTGACAGGTGGACAGGTGTGGCAGGTGTCCAGATCCTCTTCTTCTTTAGTCTTTAAATTCTTCTTCTGTAAAATCGTTTTCTTCTTCTTCGTCTGTCAATTCGAACGTCAACAAAGTGAGTAACAGATCGAGATTATCATTTTCTATAAATTTGAGTATTTCGGGGTAAACTTCGTCATGTCTAGGGCTCTTATTGGTTTTTACTTCTTTGTATTCCACCTTGGTGGGCTTTCATTAGAATTATTTGATATCATTAAATTACTCAAATGCCATAACTAAACTAAGGAATATCCGGAGGGATTAGTCGAAATTCCTTTCGTCGCCGAAAGATTAAACTTAAACCCGTAAACGTCGTTATAGTAATCAAAAGTTCAAGAACAAATCCGCATGGAAGAACTTCAACTTAAGCATACAACTGTATTGTGTTTGCTCTATAATATTGAACTGTACAGACTTGTCTATTAGAGGAAAAATATGGTATCTTGTATGTAGACTTACCCGTAAATTTAAATTTTGATAAAGTAAGGCATCCCTGGAAATATCATTCCATCTTTTATTTACGATAGCACAGCGACTCAGAGATTTTAAATCTAAATATTGGAAGATGTGTAATATTATTTCATTCTAGAAATTAAAAAATCAACATTATTATAAACTTTTATAAATCTATATGCATTTGAAAAATTATTTTTGATGAAGCAAAAATAAACTATGTGCATAGAATGAATTTAAAATCAACAATACTTTTTATCAGCACAAACAGTAACATGCATGTACACTGTCACACAAAAGTAGAACAACAATCCCACTCACATGTTCCGATTATCTAGAATACATCAGAAATTTCAGATGTATATTAAAACTATTCAGATTAGCTTACTGAGACTAAGTGAAACTATGGTGGCCCAATAAACTCTGAAAATATACCACTCTCTTAATAACAGCAAGAATAACTGGAATAGTGTTAATGAACAATGAAGTGAAATTATTATATGAAGAAATAATTAAAATCGGAAGATTATAACATTTATAAAATTTTGTATAAGTTAAAATTGATTTTCTGTAATCGAATGAACTATCCTACAAATAAAGTCGTCCCAGGAATGCAACTCAACAATATTCCCAATATCATTTTAAAGTCGTCTACTTTAAAATATATAATGTATATCTGAATTGTCAATATAAATGAGTCAGATAAAATTAAATTATTACAAGAATTTTTACAAGTAACAAAAAAAGTAACAAAGAACAAAATTTGTTTAATTTACTAATGTTTGTATTTTGAGAACGATTTTCGAAGTGGAAACTGAAACGTCAATAAACTTACTTTAACTTTTAATTGTGACTTATTCTCATTTAAATAGTAATTGCTTTAAAATGCCACAAGAAAATAGCTTCAGCACAATATCAACCAGCTAAGACTGCAGCTGTCTTCAAGACCACTCAAATGACAAACACATAAGACCTACCTACATAATCTGGAGGCAACAACATGCTATAAGAAGCAAGGAACCCATCGATGCGATAAGTATCATTTCATTTTATTTTAAAGCTATAGGCAGGGTTTGCTTGTGTAAACCAAGTATCATTATGTTGTTTTATGCTAAATAAATATGATTAGTTAATTCATTGTTTTATTTGTTACCAACTGAATTTTCATTGTTTAATTCATAATTTAAAAGGCGGATTCACATTTGAGACACTGAGCTAGGCAAAGCATAGACGATAAGCTCCCATAGTTTATTCAGGTATTATTTTATAATAGTATTTCAATTCTCTCTGATAGTGTTATCGTTACAACTATTAACACACCTCAAAGTATCAACACAAAAGTGCTATTTAATGCAATACTCCAGCAAAGAAATAATGAAATGAGTCATATGCGTGATCTCTTTAAGTTATCGTATAATTTAGCTTTCCAATGAGTTTTAATAAGATGCGTGTCACTAGCTCTTTTTATAGCTACTGACACGCTATTTATTTTAATTTATTTTTTAATTGTGTCAAGACAAATAATTAGTAAGAACTACAAGTGTTATGTCGAATACAAACCTAATTCGTGTACAGCGGCATTTTGCGCGATGCTTGTGACTGTGTCAATGGAATTAAGAAGTGTACGGTCCTGTTCTCACATTGCTGCAGTTATTTATTATCTTAGCAATGCAAGATAAAAGTCAAAAATTATTAGACCAGCAAAAATACTTTCAGATTTATTTATCACATCAGCTATTGACCTTGTAATAAACGAAGATAGTGACGAAGGATAAAACTATTATTGTAATTTGCTTTTGAACATTTTTTATTATTTTGTAATTCTATAATATTTCATTATTATTAATAGAAATTGAAAAAAGGTCAAATATAAAATTAAGTATAATTATTTTATTAATTTAATCCATAAATGATAATATTTAAATGAGGTTATGTGCTTAAAATATGAAAAAAAACTCAAAAACAAAAATGCAGTTTTTTTCGAATTCAGAGTATGTTTCAGTGTGGAAATGGCAAACTGAACACTATTAGAAAAAACGGAAAAATAAAGAATAAATGGTATTAATTAGGTAAAACAATTATAGTTTATTCGTCTTCCGGGTTTGGACCGTGTCATTTGTGAGTGACCCAAAAGTGGGTTCATCTCGACGTTTCGCTACAATTGTATGTAGCTTCTTCAGGAGAACAAAGAAAAAGAAATTAGGACAGGGATTCACGTCCAACAGCTCAGAACACTAACGCGTCGAGAGGCGGGGAGTGAATCCTGGCTCCCCATCTGGCCCCATGGTCAACATACCCTTTCTCCCTTCCTATATCATCTTAACTCACAACATCCGAGTATAAAATTCACAATGGAAGTAGAAAATAATCGGTCCCTTCCCTTTCTCGATGTGTTAGTCACCTCCAAACCCAATGGCCGATTGGGTCACTCTATTTATAGAAAAAAGACTCACACGAATCGTATCTACATGCTTCATCACACCACCATCCTGCCCAAAAGAATTCTGTGATCAACTCTCTCATCCATCGGGCCATTTCGATTTCTGAACCTGACAACCTTAGAGAAGAACTTGGCCATCTGCAAAAAACCCTTGTCGCCAACGGTTACTCCAAGTCCACAATTCAAAATATTACACACCGACATCTACATCCCCCTTTACACCCTAGGACGACAAATTCAGAATCTTCGGGTAATACTCCTGTGGCTTTTCTTCCGTATATTCGAAGTGTCACTGATACGATTGGCAAAATTCTTCGCAAAGAAGGTATCAGGACTACTTTTCGACCACCCAAGAAAATCTCACAATATCTACCCTCTCCTAAGGACCCATTACCGCCCCTATCTTCCTGTGGTGTCTATTCTATTCCTTGTTCATGTGGACATGTGTATATTGGCGAAATTGGTCGTTCCGTCAAAACTCGGATCCAAGAGCATCAAAGATGCATTCGATCAGGTCTTTTCTCCCATTCTGCAGTTGCAGAACACTGCCAAGAAACCGGTCATTCCATATTGTTCGAAAAACCAATATTATTTCTAAGAGCCCCTTCTTTTATTCCAGGAAAATCCGCGAATCTCTAGAGATCCGAAAAAATCCACATAATATCAATCGAGAGGAAGGATACTACTTGTCTCCCATCTGGAATCTCAGTCTAGAGCCGCCGTCCGGTCCCGCTACCATGATGCAGCCACATGATTGGCCAGCGTTCGCGCCACGGAGTGTGCCGATACGTCCCGACACGACAGGTCACCGCGACTATAAATAGAGCGGTAGCGGAGTAATCGTCGGATTCACTCCCCGCCTCTCGACGCGTTAGTGTTCTGAGCTGTTGGACGTGAATCCCTGTCCTGGCATTTGGTTTTCACCTCTGGCTGCGTTAAGTAGTTGAGTTACTGTGACCAAATGCCCATCTTGGTAGTTAGTATTCGCCTCTGGTTGCGTTGAGTAACTGAGTTACCGTTGCTAACTACCCATCTTCCTGTCTTTTGATTTCTTTTTCTTTGTTCTCCTGAAGAAGCTACATACAATTGTAGCGAAACGTCGAGATGAACCCACTTTTGGGTCACTCACAAATGACACGGTCCAAACCCGGAAGACGAATAAACTATAATTCTGACTCTGGCCGTGGAAGCCTACGATTTCATTAGGTAAAACAATATCAAAAGAATAAGGTTTTCATATTTTGGCCATGTTCAGGTCTGAAAATAGAAAACCTAATTGTTCTATTAGAAATAACAAAAAAATATATCAAAAATATTTATTTATTGGCATGTGGTTGAGTTTATGTATTAATGAGTTTATGGTTTTTTTCTTGAAAAATACAAATATTTTTCCTTAGCTCAATTTTGATCCAAAAAATCTGAAAAAAATCAATGGGTTTTTGGGCATTAAAATGCATATGTATGTTCTTGATTTTTTCAGATTTTACAAAGCAAAGGATCTCTGAGGAATTTTTTTTTCTTTTCCGAAAAACCCATTTTTTTTGTTCTCCTCTCTAGGGGACCCCTGGGGTCACCTAGAGAGCTGAAAATTTGGCTAAATGGGTTTCGAAATATTTACTTTCGAGTGCCCAGCCCCAAAGAAAATCCAGCTGAGTGCAGATTTTACCATCGTATCCCGCTATAGTTTAGAAGACGATAGTGAGTCTGAAACAGAACTGTATAATAGCGACAACGACGACAGGAACGACATATGAGGCAAATATATTTTGCTAAATTTTAAATCAAAGCCCTATTCTTTTTCATTATACGTGGATTTGTTATTTATTTTCCCACTACGAATTTTTTCAGTTCTTCAAAGGTTTATGGGTAATCAAAATTTGTGCAATGTAAGTAGGTAAACAAATTGTAAATATTTTACATAAACATTATTATAAAGAGTTTTCTTCGTATGAAAATTAAAAAGTGTAAATAGTCGTTTATCTATATTATCTAAATATTATCTTTAATGTCCTGTCTTATTAACAGGTTTTGTCACAAATTATTTAAAATTTATATACAATCGTATTCAATTACATACTAGTTTTATTAAATTACACCTTAATCCATCCGCATCGTACCTAATGCAGAATTAAACAATGAATTTCGATTATCTGACAATACAGGTATCCAGCTCAGCAACGAAGAAAATGAAGTAAGATATAAAGCTACAAAATCTGATAAATTAGATGGTTACCCAAATGGGATAATATGAAGAAATAAATATTTTGAAGTAGGCATGAAAACTAAATGAGTACAAGACAACAATGAGACAAGCTTGGCACAAGTAGAAAGAATGAATAATGGAAACAACACAAAAGAAAACATGTACTAAGAAGAGCAATTAGCAAAATTTTATATGATATGAAAAAAGAACAATAGCAAAAATAGTTTACTTACTGGTAAGTTCAAGAAGTAATCAGCTCTGTTATCGGTACAAGGATCTTCCAACAACATTGGCTTTACTTCAGGTAAACAAAGAGAAGGTGTACTGCTATCCAACATCGAAGTTTCAGCTGTCGATTCTTTGGGATCTTGGCAATTAAGCCTTGAACCAAAATTTCCAATGAAACTGAGAAGCCCTTTACCGAGAATTTTAGCTTCTAGCATTGATCTGGCTTGGTAACCTCCCATTAGAATAGCTTCAACTGCATAGTGATACTCCAAGTGAGTTGGGTTGAATTCTATACATAGTGTACTAAAATAAATGTTTGCGTTAGGTATATGTCAAGCACCATTACCTGTCAAATACTTTTTTATAATTTATTAAGCATATTTGTACATATATGTTACAATTAACATGCCTGTATCTCTGAAATAGTATAAGTATAAATAAATATATTAACATTACAGTTTATGTACTCATGTTCAACCGCGAAAACAATATACTGTAATAGAGTATCTAAATTGTAGGTGAGAAATGATGTCCATTCTGATTTTTATTCCTGGTGTTCCAGTGGCGTACAAAAATTGTTTATAATAGTAAAAGGTAGCGCTACTTGCATTTTGTAGATTATAGAATTCTTACAGAAGAATTTTTACAAATTATGTGTACTACTATTCTTTCCATAGCGCTAAGAAATTTCTAAACAAATATATGGGATCAGCCATAATGCAGCTGAATAATTTAGACATCTGATTATATGGACAAACAAAAAGGCAAAACTTGCATACAGTATTCTCAAATTGAATAAAATAATTAAATTTATCAAAATCAAATTTATGTGAAGATATTATTTAATAAATCATTTATTATATCAACACACAACTACACATTTAAACATAAAACAATAGATGCTTTAGTTTGCTTCCAAACACAATGTCACTTTTTTATTATTTGAGAATTCCCATTATAGTATTTATCAACAACTGGTTTATTGATAACCACTTTGTTGTTGCTATTACTAAAATACTTCAGTATTTCAGAAAATATTCTTACATTTACAGAAAGTCTAAAATCTGTAAGCCTACTCCCAAATAAATTCCGAGTATGATTAAATTTGCATTTAAACGACTTATTTTCTTACTATTTCCAAGCGACTTAATTACAATATATTATAAAAGTTACCTAAATATAATATATAACGCTAGACTAACTCACTCATCAATCCATCCTTTAAGTCGCCATTCTTTTTAATGTTTTTGAATGTCATTAAATTGTTGTACTGTAACTCTATAAACTTAAAAGACATTTTCGATTCTCACCTAGAGTCTTTCCAGGAAGGATCAAAAAAACATTCAAATAAGTTTAAATTACACATAAGTTAACGTTAAAATAAAATATACTTAAATTATAATTTGACACTTCCAATTCGTAATTATGAAAACAACTTTTAAAATACATATTAAATAATAACCTTGCATTGTTGTAATTTTAAAAATGTATTCCAAGGATAAGGCACACTGTATAATAGTGAACATAGAACTGATAATGACTGACCGACACAACATAAACGATGACGAGAAACGCATTAGTGGAGTAAATTTATAGTAACATTAAAAATATTGACAATTTTTTATAAAATTTCTTCACATTAAATACTTACTTGATCAATGAATCAACATTTCTAATTTTTTGATGAAATTTCCTAGAAATTGGAGGAATCTTTTCAGATGGACCTTCCCATAATAAGATCCATTTTGATTTACTCTCAGTTGATAGTTTACCTCTAATTCGAACAACTGCTCCTGGATTAAATATCTCATATATACATATATCACTCGGTACCAGTGATTCTTCAAATCTAAAAAAAAAAAAAATAAAAATTTTACCAATCCTTTAAAACAATAATTATTGCAGCACGTCATAGATACAATAAAGTCGCCAATCATTATTTGGGCTATTGCTAAGCAAAAAATTTTAGATATTTTCATAACAATTATCTTGTATACTGTTTTCTTTCAACTTACTAATATAACATAAAAACTACGAAAGTATCATTTCCAAGTTATAACCATATACATATAATACAAATAGACTAGCGCTGCAATACAGCGCGTTACACCAGTGCAACAGAGAAAAAAGCAGTCCCGCTACATCTCTTTCTAATGGGTCAGGTCAGGTTTATCGACCACGTGACCTTCTCATTGTTCATTTAGGTCACGTGGTCGATACACCTGGCAAATTAGAAAATGATGCAGCTGTCAAGCAGCGCTGTCTATTTGTATTATATGTTTATGGTTATAACCAACATACATATATTATTGAACAAACATAATGATGTAATATATTAAGAGGTTCTGTGGTGGGCATTTAATAAGTGAATTCCAAGTGAGTTAATGAAAATTATGTCGATATGTATAATGTAGTAAAGACTAGTGTTAGGATAAGTATAGGAAACACTGATAAATTTCATAAAATATTAGGTTTGACACAGTTTAATGTGTGAGCACACTGAATTTATTCTCATTAGTGTTTGATCGAATAACAGGAAAATTCCTTGAAGATTGATTATGCTGATCATCTGGAGTTAGTAGGAAATATTAAAAGGAAATAAGGGAAAAAGCCGGGAGCAATAGAGGGCAGATTCTGAAAAAAAAAATTTGTAAGTTTTGTAAAAGTATTGTAAGTTTAAAATGTTTGTCTATTATCTGTTTTACTAATTATGTTAAAGGGAACCCCCCATTAAGATAGGAAAAATGCCCTCACTCCTAGAATTATTATTTTTTTAATTTTAGCCGGCCACACCCACGGTTCGTAGACTTACGGTCGATTCAGACACATCAGTCACGTCTCGTCACAGTCCTGGCGCCGAACCGAACAATCCGTCATACAAAATATTCTTTAATAGAAATATGGCGCCGGCATTCACATTCATCAGGCGACGAACAGTTTCCCAGTTATCAGATAATTAATAGTTCGTTGCCTCTTCCGACTAACCAATGAACATTAGCCCGAAACTGTACTCTCGTGACGTAATTTGAATCGTAACATTATTATGACATTGTTAATCGGCGTTTTCATGTCTTTGATGTATAGAAAATAGTAAAAATAGTTATGAAATAAAGATGTTGTGGATAGTGGATATAATACCTAATTATGGAAAACTGTTGATATGTAGGCGGTTTGGTACTTCAGAATAAAGTTCTAGATTTACGTAAATCTAGGACTTCAATCTCCATTTTACACTGAAAATTTGTCGCATATACTGAATTATCAATACTGGATTAACTATTGAATGAATTACCGGCCCTTGGAGGTCAGCTAGGATTATCCGAGTTAGAATTACTTTTATAATTTAATGTAAGAATTTAAATAATATATAATAAATTTTAATTGGTAAAAAACGTAACTAGTGTATTTTATTTGCAATAGATATAAATATAAACTACATAATTATTTTTTTAAATATTTTTCTAATAAGTCTTAAATGATAGCTGTTTGTGTTTTCATTGCTACTCTTTTATCTCTTCTTGCTGTAGGTTCACATTTTGTTTGTTTTTAAACATCTTGAGATTTTAAGTTTTTACTCGGAATTGTGTGGTTTATTTGTCTGTCTATTCTGTTATAAAATAAAAATTTTAAATATCTTGCAGCCAGGAACAAGTTTCTACATAATTGATTTATACCGAGAAAGGAGCTGTTTATATGTTAAACATCCATATTATTATAAAAATCCTTTCACCCTATTTATTATCCTTGTGTATAAGAAAAATTAGAATCGTAAATAAAGCCCAAGCAACTAATAAAATAAACAAAAAAGACAATTAATTTCATTGACATTCGTCAATTTGATTAAATTTGAATGATCGTGTGACAGAGGTAGAGTTTAAAAATTTGAACAAACTGTAATTATGATGTCATTACGTCAGTTTGCTCAAATTAGTTTGATCAAATATTTGACCGTCTGACAGGGACTTTATGTAAGGTACCTACTCTACAATAGGTACGATCTACAACTACAATAAATAACTTTACTTCGTTAATTAATAATAAGTTTTTACAGAAAACAACAACAAATTTTCAAATACAAAAATAAAGTAAACTAAGATATTTCAGAAACGATAAATAATAAAGCAAATAATAACTGAAAGATAATTACCACGAACAAACTGTGCCAATAAATGGGTTTTCTATTCTTGTGACGTAACTCAAGCATCCCCACCCCATTCGGAAGAGGCAACCGTAGTAAGTCAACGAACCGTGGGCCACACCCATCGAGCAAAAAGACAAAAGAGGGAATCTAATCCTTATGAAAAGGAGACCAAAAAAGTGGCCTCTGATGGCGGACGTATCCGGAAATGCGAATGCGCCAAATTTAAATTTTCCGACACTTATTAACAGTAGCTATATAATATTTTTCAGAATGTGTCTTAGACGAGAAAGTTTTAATTAATTATTAACGATAATAGTCTAAAATGCGACACAATTGTTAGAAACCTTCAATATAAATAAGATTTCATGTGACATATGGGACAAACAATAACATAACCCAACTAAATTTGATGTCAAACAAGGAGAGAGACTCTCTTTCCTTGTTTAATGTGGCCTCTAAAGATCGTACTTCCTGTCTAACAATATTTGTGCCCCCACTACCTTTACATTTCCTCTTTTGTCTTTTTGCTCGATGGCCACACCCCTTCCCCTACCCCCTACCCAAAAAATGACATTTTTTCGTTTTTATTTATTTTTTTTTATAGGTTGCAATCAATTTAAAAATTTCAAAAAATTAAAACGTATAGTTGACACTTTTACAAAACTTGTCTATTTTTATAGAGCCGTAGGATGATTATATATAACCTAAAAACAAAATTTAATCTTTTTTTCGAAAAAAACGTACTTTTTTTTGGAGGTGACTGCAGGTCCAATTTTTTTTATTTTGTATACTTATTTGACCAAAACGATACATGTAACTTTTTTCAGGTTTTTCCGTATGTTATTTGTCGATGTCAAAATTTTTCGATATTGCTTTTCAGCAAAAAAAAAACAAAAAGATAACAGCAAAACTGCACCAAAAATTTAGTTGATAGTTTAATTTTATTTACTTATTATTTCACTTTATTATTAAGGACCAACATTTGCTTTCATTTTTTTAGTCGTCTTTGAGTTTTGGGCCAACAGACTTTTGATTAACTACATTAGAATTTGTCTTTGCCTAGTGGCGCAGCCATGATTTTCGTTTGTTGTAGCCTACACTCAACTAGGTACCCTCAAAAGTGATACACTAGAAAAGAAAAGAACTGACCTAATGCTATCTATGTTTTTTTTTAATTTATGATATTTTGATTTACGTTTATAAAATTAGATTATAATTTTTATAATTTGTGTTTATTATATTTCAATAGGTACATAAAATGTATTAATAAAAAATAGGCAAGAACATAAAATCTACAGTTCTTCTCTAAATATCTACAAAACGAAACATGCTAGGTATGATAAACCTTATACCAAAAGAAAGGTTGTAATATTTGAATGTTGTTCTTGATTTATTTTATTACATCTATACTACATTCTACAAATAATCATTTTTGAAAGTTTTAACATACTTATATTAAAAAATTTGTTCAAACTTACTCAACAGTAATATAATCTTCAGCTCCTAAACAATCATAATCTTGTGGTCTATAATTTGGTTGATAAGTTTTACTTTGCTTCCACCAGTTTCCATAGTTTTTCTACAATATTTAAAAAAAAATAAATATTAAAGCTATCTTTGAAATGATTGTGTGCAAGAATATGGAATCTGTCTTTGCATTTTCAAATGATTTCTTTAGCAGCCCAAAATCCTTAGATGGATGTAGACATACATAATAAGAATAATCATCACTTATGGCACTACTAACTTAGTCACGGAAAATTTATCCGGCCCTCCCGTTATTTATGCCGAGGTGGAGTATGCTATTAAAGTAAAAAAAAACTGTTCAAGTCCCCTGGACCGGATGGTATTACTATGGAAGCCATAAAACTATTGGAAGATGGCAACATCGACATGGTGTTAACAATTCTCAATGCCATATGTAACACCGGCCATATTCCAACGGATTGGCGTTTGATTGGATGCAAAGACCACAGACTGATCAGTTTAATGAGCCATTTGTTTAAAGTACCTAGTTCTTCGCATCCAAATCAGCGAGACTTAATTTGGGTTCAAGAGTGGACTAAGTACACGTGAAGCAGCTTTCTGCTTGAATAGTCTTGTACAAAACTGCATAGATCAACGAAGGGATATATTCATCACATTCCTCTATTACAAAAAAAAAATGTTACATAACACTAATATTGACGAGAAAGATATAAGATGAATCCAGAATTTCTATTAGAATCTGGTACAAAAAGTCTCTATTAGAAGGTACAAAAAATCCACCAGACAAAGTAGGGCCGTTTAAACAACATGAGTAAAAATCTGGCAAAGCTTCAAAGACTATCTTGTGCATTGATAGTAGGTGCAATGAGAACGTGCACATACTAGTAGAGAGTGTTAAAATGAAAACTATATATTATATAGAATGGCTAATGGAATAATCATTAGACCAATTAATCAATTAAACATTGATAGTGCAGAGTGTTAAAATGAAAACTACATATTATATAGAATGACTAATGGAGGAGTCATTGGAACAATTATTAAATTAGACTTTGATACATCCAGTATTAAAGCATACTCCAAGACACCACGCCAAAGAAGTATAACTTAATGAGCCATTTACTACAAAGTTAAGTTGCAAAAATGATGTCATACATTATCATCATATAAAATAACAATACATAAATATCATACAAACATATATATATATATATATATATATATATATATATATATATATATATATATATATATATACTTTATCTAATTTAGATAACGACTTACGTCATTATCTACGTCAGAGATCGAAGTTAACATAGTTGCCAAAGTATAAAAAAATCCCGACTCCATTTTAAATCAAATAGATTACATAATTATTGCAAAAGTATTACCATCTCTTTACAACGACTATTTAAATTTTTACGTGACATTTTTGAAATAAAACACACTAATTTTGTTCTAAAAAGAACAGATTTTATTAAATAGTTAAAAATATAAAACAAGAGATATTCGCTTTAAAATTCAAAATAATGAAGTACAAAAAGTGTGAACATCGCAACTGTCAAATAAGTGTTACCAATTTATGCCAAAATTTTACCTTCGTTCAATTACAGTTACAGTGTGTTCCGAACAAATGTTCTTGATAAAAACGCTTTATAATGCATTTATACAAATTAAATGAAACATATTATTGTGTATTTCTTCAAGTTAACATTAATAGAAATTTTTAAATATGATTTCTACGCGTATATAATGAAATATGTCTAGTGGCTGTAATGCCAGTGTACTCGGTAAAGTGATTGTAAAAAAGAACACACCTACACCCTAAATATTTTGTGTTGGTATCATGTGACGTCACAGGCTATGACGCCGATGACGTGCATCGTTATATAAATTAGATGAAGTGTATATATATATATATATATATATATATATATATATCTCAAATAATAATACTATCAAGTGGTCCAGAGATTTTCCAAAATAGCAGAAGAAACTGGGATAAGATTGTAAGGTCTAAAAATAAACACGTGATGCGGAACGAAGAAAAATATCGAATTCTTCAACTCGTTATGCAGGGTAAAGTATTTGGCAGAAGAGGACAGGGACGCTGTCGTATCTCGTGGTTGAAAAATCTCCGACAATGGTTTGGGATGACCTCAGCGGAGCTGTTTCACAGAGCAGTCAACAAAACCATGATAGCCTTGATGATCGCCAACATCCGGACCGGATAACGCACTGAAGAAGAAGAAGAAAAATAAACAATAAGAGTCACTGATTAAATGAACCAAGCAAGAAATATACAAAAACGCCTTTTATAAGACCAGAACACTTTTGCAGAACTTGCAGAAGCTTAATGCTGCCATGCCAAATTGAAAAGGAAGTAGATCAGAAAGGATATAAACATTAAACAATCAAAATTACTTATTAAAAATTATAATCATAGAAGATTTAAAGGTTGCATTAGTGTAAACAAATTTTTATTGAACAAAGAGAGAGAGAGAGAGAGAGAGAGAGAGAGAGAGAGAGAGAGAGAGAGAGAGAGAGAGAGAGAGAGAGAGAGAGAGAGAGAGAGAGAGAGAGAGGAGAGAGAGAAGAGAGAGAGAGAGAGAGAGAGAGAGAGAGAGAGAAGAGAGGAGAGAGAGAGAGAGAGAGAGAGAGAGAGAGAGAGAGAGAGAGAGAGGAGAGAGAGAGAGAGAGAGAGGAGAGAGAGAGAGAGAGAGAGAGAGAGAGAGAGAGAGAGAGAGAGAGAGAGAGAGAGAGAGAGGAGAGAGAGAGAGAGAGAGAGAGAGAGAGAGAGAGAGAGAGAGAGAGAGAGAGAGAGAGAGAGAGAGAGAGGAGAGAGAGAGAGAGAGAGAGAGAGAGAGAGAGAGAGAGAGAGAGAGAGAGAGAGAGAGAGAGAGAGAGAGAGAGAGAGAGAGAGAGAGAGAGAGAGAGAGAGAGAGAGAGAGAGAGAGAGAGAGAGAGAGAGAGAGAGAGAGAGAGAGAGAGAGAGAGAGATGAGAGAGAGAGAGAGAGAGAGAGAGAGAGAGAGAGAGAGAGAGAGAGAGAGAGAGAGAGAGAGAGAGATGAGAGAGAGAGAGAGAGAGAGAGAGAGAGAGAGAGAGAGAGAGAGAGAGAGAGAGAGAGAGAGAGAGAGAGAGAGAGAGAGGGAGAGAGAGATGCAGAGACACAGAGATAGATATATTAAGAAAAAAAGAGAGACATGGGGGGAGGGAACAAGAGATATTCAAAAATACTTATTAGTAACATTAATAATATTTTAAACAAATTTATTAATTTTAATTATAGTTCTTTTGTTTATACTTTGCAGGATATGCTGCAGAAAATGATAGAAGCTGGATCAAAATATTATATTTCTTTATCAGACACCCAAATGAATCAATTCATCTACATATAAACAATCAGTTGCTACTGCTGATGACTTAAGTGATTTTTAAAAGTGACTGTGTCCATTTAAAATATATCGGACATCTTCCCTATAGCCTAAGATCCCACTACAGGATCACTACATTCATAATGTAGTCAATCAAATTCATATTTTTGCATACATTTAAAATTAGTACAATAACATGTACAATACATTGATAATAGGTTGATAGTCAAAAAGTGACCATAAATATTTTTAATTCAATTAATAGTAATTATACCTCGAGGTTTTTCACAGATGGCAACACTAATTTTCAACCATTTTTTCTCAGGCAACCTTATATCATCATATATAGAAAATAAATTCGCTTTAATTTGATATAAAAAAACATGATGTCACGAGCAGCATATTTTATTTAAAAAAAAAATTAATGAAATAAAATATTTTCAAAATCTAATTACCATTAATTGAAATAAAAATATATGTGGCCTGTTTTTGACTCAACAAATACAATAGACAATAAATATCATATGAGCTTAATAAGACAATATAAAAAAGATACATACAGCAAAATTAATCCAATTCCATTCCATAAAATAAAGTCGAAAAAACATAGTACCTCGCCCACCTAATTCTTAGTTCCAGTTTTAAATCCCTGGTACATAGCACTCTTCTCATTTTGTTGAAATTTGCTCTAGCCTTTTCTATTCTTATTTTGATCTCCTGAATGTAATCATTTGTGGAGTTAATCATTGTTCCTAAAGATGCATATTTGTCCACTTGTTCGACATTGGTTCCGGTTATTAGAAGATTCTCCTTATTTCTTTGAGTTTTAGATATTCTCATAAATTTCGCCTTCTTGACATTCATTGTTAGACCATACTCTTTTCCATACTATTCTGGTCGCCAGTCTCTGAAAATCTTCAATGTTTTCGGCTAAGATCACAGTGTTGTCTGCATATCTAATGTTGTTAATGGGAACTCCATTTACCTTTATTTCAGCAGTTTCACCCTCAAGAAAGTTTTTCAGGATCCTTTCGGAGTATGCATTAAAAAGAATTGGCGACAATACGCATCCCTGTCTCACTCCACATCTAATTTCAATTTCTTCTGACAGCTGTTCGTTAACATGTACTTTTGCTTGCTGTTTATAGTATAAATTTGATATGACCCTGAGGTCATTGTAGTCAATCTTGTTTGATTTCAGGACATTCATTAATTGTTTATGTTGTACTTTATCGCGTTTTTACTGCAAAAACTTAAATAAAATATCCAATATAGATTTGTTTGAATAAGATAACAGGTTGATAGACTAATGTTAACCCTCCGTTAGTCGCTAGGAAAAACTGAGCATCAAGAGTCGCTACAGTGTCTGAGACTGACAATTACAAAAATAGTTTTTGCTATAAAATTGATACAAATATTTAATATTGTGTATAGGAATAACTGAAAAATATTTTATTGAAAAAAAAAAGACAAATACAAAATAAAAACCGCTAGTATAACAATATATTGTTAATATTGTTCTGAAGCTATTTTTTCTTTTCGCATTGGCAATACTAATTACTATTTAAATGGGACTAAGCCACAATTAAAGGTGTAAGTAAGTTTATTGACGTTTCAATTTCCACTTCGGGAATAGTTCTCAAAATACAAACATTAGTTTGTATTTTCTTGTATTGTTCTAACATTTCTCGGTGGAATAGCCTTTTTCCATCTAGTAACTCCATATTTTCCAATAAACGCTAAGGTATTGGTTCCACTTTCTTCTTCCTCATCTGTCACATCTTTTTTCGATTTACTTCAGCCATCAAGTTTCTTAATTTGATCGATTTTGTTTTCACTTCCCTCATTGTAAAATAATTTTCATGGTCGGTAGGAGCGATTTCCCATAATTCCACCAGGCGTTTTTGTTCGGCTTCAAAGGACATCTATAAATAAGAATTGACAAAAACTGACCGATAAAATGAAATACTAAGATGCTAAATATTTACCTGATCTGCAACTTATGCCAACAAGAAATAGCTACACCGTTAGTCGCTACAGAGTCTGGCACCGAAAATGACTATAAAATTCGCACAACTGTATCTAGGCAGGTAAGAATGTATACTAACACGAGTTTGGTTGATAGGGAAAGGTACAGAAAGTGGCGATAGAAAAATAACAGTTATTTGTAAATCCCGAATGAATAATTCTGTCATCAGTGTGTGAGACTGATAGCAACTAACAGAGGGTTAAGATAGATTAAGTCTAGATATAGGTTCTGTAATGATAAAGATGAATGTACTGTTATTATGTTACCCTGATTCATCATTTGTAAGGTTTTTATTATACTAATTACTAGAATATTAAAATATGTATGAAAATATGGCCTATTATCTCCCTCAGACAGCAAGACATTGTTGTAGATAGGATCTTCATGTTTGGAACTGATTCTATCAATTCTCAAAATTATATATAAGAAATTATTGCTGAGAATAGATTGAGAGACAATGAATTAACAATTAACTAAAACACAATATTTAATATATGACAGTTTTATCTTAATTGTCTAATGAAATTGCATTACTAACTTTTTTACTAATAAAATAACTTACCAAGCAATAACATTCAGGAAAATCTCCATAGGAAGGATACAGTTCATATTTTCCAACTAAATTACAAGGAGCATAATGGAAGCTGCCAATATGATTGTATCTAGAGGAATAGTCCTTAACTTTGTGTACATAATATTCTACTCTCCTCCTTGTAGAGAGATTTACTGCCTCTTTTGTTGTATTCATTTGGTTGAAGTAGTGTTATTAATAAATTCAAATCATCTATGTCATAAATCATATAGGATCATGAGAATGTATTGTACACTACTTGCCTTACATGAATTTTATAGAGTCACTATTAACTCTTTTAATTTGATAGTGATTAATTAAGCCTTCCTAAAACAAATTTAAAGAAAAGCTCAAGGCAAGTTACAGTTTAAGTGTTTTTTGATAGAATCGTTCTAAAATCAAGATATTGTCAACTCTTTTTGTTGTTAACAAAAAACGTGACTTATCTAATTTGCTAATTTGTGTGTTTTGAACTCCCTCCCTATCTAACTCTAGAACTAAAAGTCTGCAAAGTAACTACCAATTCGAGTTTAAAAGACGCTTTTGTGGTTTAATTTACATCAAGAAACTGATACGAAACTGCTTTAACATATGACAGTGTATAAAAAACCATATTTTTGCCTATTTTTTGTTCACATTTTATTTAAACGACTTCACGTCTCACGTCACATCACAAATCAGAATGTCAGAATTATTGACATCAAACGTTTTAAAACACGTGCAACTGACAGCGCGGAGTTGCCGAACTCACATTTTTTTATAAAAGTTCTGAAACTGTTTAAATGTGACATGTATGTTTATTATTAAATATTATATTTATATAGATTAAGCCGAAATTGATTGTAATCATTATTACATCTTTAACTTAAGTTTGACGTTATGATTTCCACCACGACTATCATTAAGAAAAAATTATTCTAAAATTCTTTGAAAATTGTTCGGTGTCCTAACCACAGAAGAATAAACAATCAGAATGCTCACCAGAGTAATGTTAGCGAACTGAGTATATGAACAGGAACAATGAACAAACTGTTGAAGCTTTGTTAGAGCAATTGCACACTTACGACATTCGAACAAATCGAACATAGCATGTATTTGAAATTAAAAACAAATTCTATATTTTGGGTAATCATTGTGTGAAAAACATAATTTTAATTATTTCACTGAAATAAATACTTAGTTTTTTTTTATAAAAATGGAAAGTATAAATTTAGTTTATGTTTTACTGCAATTGTTGAGTTACATGTACATAATTAAAAGTGATATTGATGTTGAATTAAGTAGAGTGTGGGGTCCTGGTTTAATTCCGGAAAAAATTGTAATGCCTGCAAGATATTTTTTTGTTGAATTGGTGGATATTAATAACAGGTTGGTTAGTTCATATATATATATATATATATATTATATATATATATATATATATATATTATATATATATATATATATATTATATATATATATATATATATATATATATATATATATATATATATATATATATACTGTGCAATTTATATAAAACCTTGGTTTTATAGAACCAAAGCTGATTTTGGTAGTACAATTTTACTGTTCATATAAAATAATTAAAATTTTTATAGGTCCCTGATATCAGAAGATATTGAATTAAATGTCATTGTCGATGGCGGCACTAAAATAAATAAGCCCTGTCGAATATGGACCAACCTGCTTAATAGGAAGGATGGCAGTTACATTGTTAGATACAAACTATATGAAACTTGTTCATACTTAAAAATTTCTGTCACCTATGGAAATAAACATTTAGGAAAATCGCCCTATATTATTAACAGTTCAGTTAAATCAGATAATTGTGAGTGTCCCACACACAAACTTGTAGATTTAATGGATATGTGGGAGTGTGGGCCAGTGCCTAAGTTTATAACTAACAAATTAGATGTATTTAAAAAGATAGATTGGCCTATACAGAGGAATGAAGTAGGTTACTTAATATTACAAATAATATAATTTTTACAAATTTTATTTTATTTTTTAGCTTATTAAGAAGTTTGACCAACCCCATTCTGTAAGTTTGTGTCATTATATTGTGAAAAATAACAAAATCTATAGAAAATGCTATGGAAAATATGTAGGTTTTAATATGTTTATAGATAATATATTACTGTCTTTGACAAGGAAAGTAGTTTTACCAGATCTTGAATTTTTTGCTAACTTAGGAGATTGGCCTCTGTCAACTCACAAGCTTGAAGGAAAATATCCAATATTTTCTTGGTGTGGAAGCACTGAAAGCTATGATATTATAATGCCTACTTATGACATTACAGAATCCACTTTGGAAAATATGGGCAGGTAAGGAAGGTATGGAAGAGAATTTGAATATTAAAACCAAAACTGTTTAAGTATTAAAACATTTTGACAAAGAAAATTATATAAAATAATAGATTTTATATGTACAGTCAAATGGAAACTAAATACACATGTACCACAGGTCTACCATAATTTACTAAACATTTTCTGTGATCATTTTTAATAACACATTCACAGTTATCTTCTAATCATATAAACATTTATCGCATGCCATTTTTTACACATTTGTTGCATATGGTGCTGACACTATTTTCTTGTGTCATTTGTATGTTATTTACAGTATTTAATGGGAATTAATCATGTTTGTTGAAAATATATTTATTTTTTTGACATTTCATTTTGCACTTTGGAAATCATTCTGAAAATACACATTAATTAAAGTATGTTGTTTTGTTACTTGGGAATACAAAAAATTATTTTAACTTAATTTGTTACATATTCTGATAAAGGAATATTTTATTAAATATTTACAGTTTTGTCAATAAAACTTTGTACATAAAAAAACTATGTGGGTATATTAGCTGAATCATTATATCATCTCTTCGCATGAAAAGTATACAATCTCCAAATGTTTACGAAATTGAGTTATGTATATAGAAACGCTCAGTATCATCAATATTTTCTATGGAATAGTGACAATTAATCGTAATTCAAGAAATATCCCCTAGGGAGCGCATTGGTTAGTTTTAAATTGGAAGGATTGTGCATCTGTTTCGCCCTAAAACTGTACAATTTTTAGTTGTGATCACGAATTGAAGAAGTGCGCACGCTGTTTCGCTTAGAGAGTATACAAAACCAAAATATCAACTTGAAGGTAAGCTTTGTGTTTCATTAATAGTATATAATTTCGAATTTATTTACTTTTGCTCATAATATTTTCAAACATTCTTCTATTTTAAATCATGTAATTTTGAAATTGTATAGTTTTCGTGAAAAACATTTACTGGTATCTGATGCAATCTTTATCAGTGTAATAATATATTTCCGTAATTGTATACTGTTTCAGATAAAGTTGAACAAAAAATTTATTTATATTCGTAATTGTATTGTTTTAATCACAAACTTTGCATCAGACTGTGTTTAATTATGATATTGTATTCTTTTCGACATATTATTTAACGTTAGTTTTCTGTTATGTTTTCTAATAATATCTGATAAAGTTATTTTTTACAGTTCCATATAATTTTTAGCAGAAGAGTATTTTTGGAAAAACTTAAAGAAAATATTAACGCCGGAAAAACATTAACCGAGTTAAAGGAAAATAGGAATGTATCTTTTGTTGATAAAATATTACATGAATCTCGCAGCTAAAACATAATCATTGAAGAGTTAGGTAAATACCTATAAATGTTTGAGTTGATTAGATTCTATATTACTTTTACAATTAAGATGCAGTAGTAAAAAACAAACCAATACACCTTAAATGCTAGTAGGAGCACTTCCGAATTATAATTTATAATGTGGAAATAAATAAATAAATCATAAAACTTCGGAAATAAGTATTTAGTATAATTCAATGTATATACATAATATATATACGGAATTTAATATTAGTTTTTTTATTCCAAAGAAAGACGCGTGTGAAGATTATACTGCTTACAGTAATGCTGTTGGAAGTGAAAAAGAAGTAATGAGAAAGGTATACAAAGACCACATAAACAAAAAAGAATTATCACAGTAAGAAAAAGACAAAAACGAAGCTCAATGTAGATCATCGCTAATCGTTGCTGTTTATGATCTTCAATTTGACAGCTGAAATTGCTGTAAATGATGCTCATTGCCTTATTGAAACGGCGAAATTTCATTTTTTTATTACGTCTAGAAATTAAATGCTTAAAATTTTACCATCTTCGATTTGAAAACAAAAGATGTTGAGTGTTTTTTCTGGCATGAGTAGCAAGGCCACAGAGAAGCTAACGAGATATGCGTTTAAAAGCATATCCAGGAGTTATCTCCAAGTGCAAATTGAGATATAGACATTTAAGAAGAGAATAACATGAAGAAGGGTTTACTGCAAAAAACAACCATACTTGGTTATTATCTTGGATTCTATGAAAATCTTTGAAAAATTTTCCCATTCCTTTCAATTTGTTTTTACTTTAATTGATTGTTTGTATTTAATAGTAAATGTGATTTTGTTAAATAAAGAGTTTTGCCTTCGGTACACTCATTTTTAAGACTAAGGTTCATTGTAAGGTTAATTTTTTTTGTACGTTGTAAATTTTTACGTTTGTGTCATATTACTATTTATTATAATATTTTGGAGAATAAAAATTTGCTTATAATCCTAATTTTTCATTGGACAAACCCTATTTTATCATAATAGTACTTTTCAAACATCTGTATAATAATGAAAATTAATAATATTTTCTCTGAAAAAGTAGCAAAATTCAAAACATCTTATTTAAAAAGAAATTATTGTTATTATTTATATGGTGGAAATATTTTCATGTTTTTTTTTCAACATAGAAAGGATACAACTCATACAAACTGAACCAAAAACCTGGTAATGTTTATTGTGGAAAATTTTATTTAGCAATAAATCTTTAAAATGCTCTCCTGAAAAGTTTGTAAATTTTGAGATTGTACAGTTTTCATCCGAACGGACGATATTTTAAATCGGAGCAAGTAGACTTTCTTTTGCCATATATCAATAATATATAGGTATTGTATTAGTTATTCATTGCATACATTTATAGTTCCTTCCAGGATGTGTGACTTCATGTTAATAGCCTTCATTTTTATATATTATGTACTAATAAGTTTTATGTCTTAAACTTGGTTCCTAAGATCTTGCTCTTTTAAGATAAAATTTTCTTGTTGCTTCGTTAGCTAGTTTTACCAAAATATAGTGAGCCTTTTTTTATTGTTTGGAAGAGTAATTTGTGATTGTCTAATTACTTACAGAACATGTAGATGTCAAAGGGGTTGATTGGCATTATATACCTTTATACACAATGATTTAATCAATATTTTTTGGTTATAAGATATATCTACATTTACTTCAACAGATCTAAACATCTGGCTAATTGGTCGAAACCAAACCCATTAATACCAGGAAACTTATTAGGTAATCATACTCAACACCTTAACTGATTTCTTAAAAGTTGTTATAGGTATTTTAAATAACTCCAAACTGTTGCTGTGTTCATTGGCAGTTCTTAGAATTCTTGTAATGGATTTATTTTGATCATAGTTTGTAGTTTGAAATGGAATGCTGACAATCTCAGTATTACGAGTTCTTCTAGTATTAACATAAAAACTTATTAAACTTAGTAACTCTGGATCTTCAACATACCCTTTCATAATCTTATGAAGGAAACACAAATTTGCTTCAAACCTTCTATGATGTAGTGACAAGATATTAAGTATTAAACATATATCATCATATGTATAATTTTGTCTAATGAAACCAATCTTTTAAGCACATTCCCTCAAAAATTTATTTTGAACTCTTGTACTGTACAGTACTGTAGATATCACTATTATGTGAAGGAGACCAAATAAGAGAACCATACTCCAAAACCAATCAAACTAAACTACAGTACAACATTTTTAAAGTTTGTACTGAAAACTGATTACAATTTCTAAGAATAAATCCCATCTTTAGTTAAAGTTTCAATAGGATATTTAAAGGTTAATTTAGAATCAAAGATTTTACCCAAATCTTTGATATTATTAGATGCCTCTAAAGGAACATTATTTATACAATAACAATAATTTACCAACTCCTTTGATCTACCGAAAGTTATTTTTAAACATTTTTTTATATTTAAGTATACCGTATTTATGACACACTAACTAGCTAAGCTTTTAAGATCAGTTTGTAACAAAGAGGCATCAACTAGGTTATTAACTAATTGAAAAATTTTAAGGTCAGTAAACATTAGAAAATTACTACTTTTAAAAAGGCCTGTTTCGGATACTTATAAAACTTATTTACATCTTAAACTTATGACATCTTAGACAACTTATGCTGGATTGAAATTTATTTGCATCTTAGAGGTGTATATATGTTTTATAGCTGTTACTGACTAATAAGTTGTAGACTTCAGCATTCGGTACAGCTTGGCTGCATGGGGAAATATTTTGATCAATCGAGGCATTTTCAGGCCGAGAAAAAAAAGTTGCTATCTGTTCTGCTTGAAATACATGGGTATTTCCGAGAGCTATTGGCAGTTTAGTGTTAGAACTAGTAACCTCTATTACTACTTCCTCTTGTGTTTTTTACCCATTAGTATAAAACATGTTTCAATGTCTCTTGTCATTTGTGTGGTTTCGTTTTTTCAACTCACACTTATCTGTGATAATATTTGTTGAATATAATAGATCATCAGTTTATGTTTTGTAATAATTCCAATCAAAATGCCTGTAGTATTAGTCAGTTTATCATTATCTTATTTATATAGAGGTTCAATTACAACAAATTTAAGAATGTTAAATATTCACCACAAACAAAACCATTGAATATGGTATGTACAGCGTTTTTTCTAAACTAGTATAATTATTATTATGTATTATTTCTGCACTAGCTACACCATTTTTCAGACTATTTATTTTCACTAAAATTTCATTTATTGTAATTGATGTAAAATAAAATGATTGAGAAACTAGCTGTGCTGAAACCTGGTTAATCTTTTCTGTTAATTTTTTCTGTTTCTCTGTAGAAATTCTTTCATCCTAGAACATCTTAGTATTAATACACCTGATTATGCTGCTGAGTTGGAAACGGGAACAGTCAAAATTTCTTTCGCAATTTTCAAGCTTCCTTTAAATTGGTTCATCAAGCTATCGGAAATGCATGATTTAAGACTTCCTCTTTTTTTTCTGCGTTTGCTTCAAATGACTTGTGTAAATAAGAACAAATACAAATATGTCTCACAAATTAAGCAGTATTTTGAAATATTAGACTATGAATTAATTCTCTTGGGATCGTAACATTTCTGATTGGCTGTTAAAAAACAAGAAAAGTATGTTAAAAAATATGTGGAAACGTTTCATTAGGAAGACATGCAAGCATTTTCCCTATCAACATTCTCAACTATTTACAAAAATTTATCCGTAGATACCACTGTACAGCAAAATACAATCGTATCATGGCGCAACTTAGAACATCTAATCGCTACTTATTAAAATTTACCTAAAATGGTATTGTTACGAAAAATTAAAAAAAAACATAAAAAAAGCTGATCTCTCACCAAGACTTAAGGATGACCACGTTGCTCAGTTTGGGAGCTTTATTGGGGAAGAGTAAGGATATAGACATATATGATAGAGTAGAGACATAATATATCAAAGACAGATAGATAATAATAATAGTGATGGGAAAATGCTGAAGTGTTCGTAACAAATTGTTTACCAATCGACTGATGTTTAATAAGGTATATTTCGCATTTTAATTATTGTGTTGCATTTTTCAATGCTCAGAGAGTTATTTAGCAAAAGACAATCATAGGTTTCTGAACTATCAAGGAATATAAAATCGACTGTCTGAATTGGCCTTGGAAGTATTAGAACTGGGCAGTGGAAGATTGACAAGATACCCTATTTTCGGACAAATCCAGAATTGGACTGTAATCAGACAACCAGCGAGTTATAGTTTTGAAAGTTCGTAGAAGGCAAATTAGGTTCCAAGTTACCCAATAGGTACCCAAATTTAAAGAAGGAACTATAGTATGACAAGCTTGAACATGACACAGGATCTAGTCTGGAACCCATTGTAAGGCATAGTACGTCTGGTAAGCCCATAGCACTTCTGGAGAGGTGCTTTGGCACTTTTTTTTATTTACTTTCATAAACGTACAGAGTTGTCAATATTTTTTTAGACATTGAAGGCGTGACTTTTTTACAATGGCTCTTTTGTTTACCGGAATATATATCTCTATATTATAAACATGGGCGCCGCCAGGGTTATTTTCAGGGAGGTGCATTTGCATCTGCACGTACTATTAACCAATATAAAATATAGAACTATACATTTATAGCTATATATTTTCTTTCCGGACAGGGGGTGCAAGTGCACTACGGTCCCGGCGCTCATGTTTATAAATTATATTATAAATTTATAATTATCTTCCTTTCAGGGTCACTTTGGATATTCTTTCTGTACAAGGAAATACGGATGAACGTTGGGAAAATATAATTCCAAAATTGTTTTGGCGAGGTAGAGACTCCAATAAATATCGCCTGGAGTTAATAAAAATAGCTAGGAAATATCCAGATCTGCTAAACGCTTCCTTGACGAATTTCTTTTTTTATAGAGATGAAGAAGCTATTTATGGACCAAAAGCTGAACATGTTTCTTTTTTTGAATTCTTCCGTGTAAGTATTCATATATTTTGAACTGATCATCAAAACATAAGCGTTCATACAAACAACTAACGTTTAAGTTTGCTTTACAGATGTTCTTCTACGGCTCGTGTAGAAGCGTTGGTTTTTGTCCATTCTTTTCCATTCTCTCATTAAATGTTCATTGTAACTTCGTATCAATTTTTTCTATTAGATCTGTCAAATGAAAATTAGTTTTTTTGGTCGTCTATTTTTTTCTGCTTTTTATTGTGTCTATACGTTTAACACCCTGAATGTAATGCCTTGATGGCAGTGGTATGAGTATCAACTTACTGAGCGTAAAAACTGTCTGGTTCTCGGGAAGAGAAGGTAATTTTTATTAAAAAAAACATCTCTTTATTGGATTGGCACACACGAGGTGCTGCAGTCGTTCGGATGTAATAATTGTTTCTTTGTAAAGACAATGAAGCCGATTTAGTAACAAAGAAAGTTAATTGGCTGCAGTACGACATAAAACATACTATTCCCATCCCCAGAATTTTCCTAAGCAATATAATTTCACAGTCTTTAATATTTTTCTTTAATGGATAATACTTTCAATTCAAAGAAGATATGCTTTTCCTTTGTATTTGTATAAAACTACACACTGTATAGTGTGTATAGGAGAATACAAGAACCAAATCGACTACATATTGATTAGAAACAGATGGAAGACATGTTTTACAAACGTAAAAACTAGACCAAGAGCTGAATGTGGATTCGATCATAAATTGTTATAGGCTTGCTTCAAGATGAAGCTAAAAAGAACAATGCCGCACCAAAATCAAAACAGGCTGGAGATTTCAAATCCGAAAACATTTAGAGATGCATTAAAGAAAACTAGTATGTTGAACACACAAGACAACCCAGAAGAAATGTAGAAAGGTTTCAGAACTGCCATAGAAACCTCTGTAGAAAGAACCAGAATCGAAAAAAAGATCATAAAAAACTGGATGACAGACAGAACGCTGCAACTTCTCGAAGAGCGAAGGAGAATCAAATCTCTCATATATCAAAACAACAACAAAAACGAATTAGCAAGCTTAAATAGAGAAATTAAAAGAGCATGTAGGGATGATAAATATAAACATATAAATGAAGAATGCGAAGAACTAGAGAGATATGCAAACCGGTATGAATCGTATGAACTATATAACAAAGTCCGATATCTATCCAGGGAATTTAAACCAATCACACAAACAATAATGGATCAAAACCAACATATTATAAATGACGAGAAAGGGATTGCGGAAGAATGGAGAAAATATTGTCAAAGTCTATATGCAGATGATCCCCAGAATGCAAATCACGATGAGTTCACTGCAGAGAGAGAACCAAACATTCTAAAGTCAGAGGTAGAAAAAGCAATCAATAATTTGAAAAATAGAAAATCTCCTGGCGCAGATGAGATCACCGCAGAAGTTTTAAAAGAGACTGGAGATGTTGGAGTAAATGTTATGCATATGATCTGCAAAAAGATTTGGGAAACCGGAGAGTGGCCCAACGACTGGGCAACATCCACTTTCATCCCTATATTCAAAAAAGGAACTCCGCTATATTGCAGCAACTATAGAACGGTAACCTTAATATCCCATGCAAGCAAGGTTCTACTTCATGTAATACATGAAAGATTAAAAGCTTTTCTATTGCCTCAGATATCAGAAGAACAAGCGGGATTTGTCCCAGGAAAAGGCACAAGAGAACACATCCTTAATATCGGACAGCTAATCGAAAAAACTCGTGAATTCAATACACCTATGCTTAGGTGCTTTGTGGATTACACAAAGGCCTTCGATAAAGTGAAATGGCAGCAGCTATGGTCCATACTTGAGGAAATTGGAACACCCCACCACTTAATTCAACTAATTAGAACTCTATATGAAAATAATAAGTGCACAGTAAAAATAAACAACACCCATTCCGATCATTTCAGAACAGAGGCAGGTGTCAGGCAGGGATGCATAATCTCGCCAACTCTGTTTAATATCTACAGAGAACACATTATGCGAAAGGTACTAGACGGATGGAAGGGCGGAATATCAGTAGGAGGTCAAAAAAGCAATAACTTGAGATATGCTGATGACACTTTAATAATTGCGGCAAATCAAGAAGAAATGGAAGACATAATGAGATGTTTGGAGGAAAAAAGCAAAACATAGGGACTAAAGCTAAATAGGAGTAAGACAAAGATCATGATAGTAGACAGAGCTCGGAATAATCTTCAACACATTAAAGAAATTGGGGGCTTTGAAGTAGTAAATACTTTCATATACCTGGGGTCCCTAATAATAAATGACGGAGGGTGTGACAGAGAAATACGTAGAAGGTTGAATGAACAGCTATGATGAAACTGATAGCAATTTGGAAAAATTCTAGCATAACAATACACACAAAACTAAGGCTGGTAAGGGCGCTCATTTTTCCCATAGCCACATATGCATCCGAAACGTGGACCTTAAAGAAAGCGGATAAAAATAAACTGAACGCTTTTGAAATGTGGGTATCCGCCGCATTTTGAGAATATCCTGGATTGATCATCGCACTAACGTATCGATATTAGAACAACTTAAAGTAAAAGGATATATTGCTTAAACAAATACAACAGAGATATTTGCAGTATTTTGGATACATTGCTAGAAGAACAGGTACGATGGAAAACTGATAGTCGAGGGTAGAGTTGAAGGAAACAGATCTAGAGGGAAGATCTCCAAGCCGTTGGGTAGATCAAACAAAAATATTGATTAACCAAGGGTTACATGAAGCCGAACAACTAGCCCAGGATAAAGCAGGATGGAGGGAAATCGTGAAAAAACTGTAAAGGCCTGATGGAGCAAAACATCCCAAAAGGGATTAGGACTGAGGAGGAGGACACAATGTATATAAGACCAGGAGTCTTCTATGGCAGTGGACTTTGCAAAATGAACCAAAGAAGAAATATATTTTGGAAGTTTGGGAAAAGAAAAATTGCTCAGTAAATTATACGAAGAAAATAATGATGAAGATTTATGGATAAGGAAGACCATCATTGAACTGTTGCAGTTGTAGGCGATACCAAAATAACAAATAAAATATGCGCACAAAGATTACTTTGACTGGGATATACACAAAGACTTTCTACACAAAACAGAGAATAATAAAACAAGTACTGAGAGGAGGTATCACCGGGAGATGATGACGAGAGGGACTTAGAACAAAGTGGACTGAAGTGAACTAGCCGAAAATCAAAAGGAATGTAAATGTGGCACTACAGTTTTGGGTGGTAAGACTGGCTACACTAAACAGAATAATGAAACAACTACTGAGAGGAGGTATCACCGGGAGATGATGAAGAAAGGGACTTAGAACAAAGTGGATTGAAGTGTACTGGCCGAAAATCAAAAGGAATAGAGATTTGGCAATAGAGTTTTGGGTCTTCTTGCTCTATAAAATTGTTTTTAACACTTCTAAAACTTCATTTTAGTTTTGTCCCATCATGCTGTTTGTTTTTACTGTTTTTAGTCTGTCTGTTTTGGCCACTAGTTTACCATTTATTCGATATTTTTGAGAACCTAAAATCAGTTAATTTTTTACTATCTTTTGCAGTATAAATATCAGCTGGGTATCGACGGCACAGTGGCCCCATATAGAATGCCTTATCTATTGGCAGGAGGTTCCTTACTTTTCAAGCCAAAGTCGAAATACTTCGAGTATTATTATTCAGATCTAGAACCAAATGTTCATTACATTCCACTTAAAGAAGACATTTCAGATCTTATTGAAAAGTTAAAATGGGCTATTGATAATGATGAAAAAGCCAAAGAAATTGCACAAAACGGCCAAGCGTTTGCGAATGACAATTTATTACCAAAAAATATTTTTTGTTATCATTTTCATCTTTTTAACGAATTTAGTAAAATTATTACTAGTAAGATAGATGTTTTAGAAGATATGGAGTTAGTGCAACAAAAGAAGGTAGAAGAGTGTGACTGCAAGAGTCCAAAAGATGAATTATAATTATGTGATATAATTTCCTATTTTTTAGAATCTCCCTTAGAGTAATACTCAATATTGTAAAAATTTACTTTATTTTTTAAAAAATAAAATTTTATTCTATATCAGTCTTTTACTGCATGTTTTCTATAATAATTATAATAAGAAAAGTACTAGCGCGGATCTTGTAGGCTTATTGATTAACAATATATACATCCTTTCATATCATCTCTCTCTCTCTCTCTTCAGTCTTGACCCCCTGTAGGGAGTGCAGTGGTCGTCGTGATATCGTGTATGGTCTGTCTCCAAAGACTTTTGCCTCCGATCATTTCAATTACATCGGGCATAAGTCTTTTGGGGGGGTCGAAAGAAAATGCAAAAAAAGTATTTTTGAAGTTTGTATATTTTAGGCAATTCCTAGCTGAGCGCTTTCGGCTTTACAAAGCCATCATCAGAGCTATGCTACAATAAAATGTTCTTATAAGTACTAATTGGTAAAGATTATAATTTTTAACTTACGTCAATTTTTTAAATACCACTACAAAGGAGAGATCTCATTTCCTTATATTTCAAAATTATGATTTTTTTTAGTTGTTGAAATTCTTAAAACATATAAAAAGCCGACACTGGACTTCACAAACACGTTAAAAAATTGAAAAAATTTTTGTCATGGTACGGGTGTAAGAACCCGACCATTGATTGATGTGAGGATGTAGACAGAATAGAACTAATGAAATCAAATGTCACGATTTTTCAAAAGTGGACAGTTGACAAATGTCATATATAGGAAATAGAGATTGTTTTTTAAATTCTTACAAAATTATTTAATAGTTCGGAATTACTAATAGTCATCAAAGACTTTCTAAAAATTAAGTTTTTAAATTAAATTTTATGTGTTCATCACATCATACAGAATGACATTAGTTTGTAAATTCACTCAAGTCATTGCTCAAGGTCAATGTATGTTCAATCTGACAGCTATCCTTAAGAAACAAGGGCTCAAATTGTTCAACAACAATATAAAGAAGAAACATGGTATTAATGTTACGTTATCTGATACTTAAGTGTATTGAGAACTGTATCTCTTGATGGAAATTTGTAAGAAATTTGCATAAAATTTTTTTTTTTTTTGCATAAAATTTTTTTTTTTTGTGTTGACATGTATAAGTCTTTTACAACTTCCTGTGATCTGGTCAATTCATCGCGTTGAAAATCTTCTTCGTTGTCTTCGGCCACATTTCTACACTGTCCATGTCTGAGCTCATGACATGTCCAAAATATGTTAATTGTTGCAGTTGGATTTTGCTGGAGAGTCTTACTGATCTTTAGTTATTTTAGAATAGAATTATTTTTTGTATGGTTGTTCCATGGAATTCGCATCATTCTTCTCCAGCAGAACATTTTTTCAGTGACGTCTATCTTTCTCTTTTTTGATTGCCTTAGTGTCTGAGATTCACTTCCATGGGTCAGTACTCAAAATATTGAGGAGTTAATCAATCACATTTTTGTCTTTCCATATTTTGGTCGTCTTCCGTAAGCGATCTTCTCTAGACCATATCTACAGCGTGCATTTGCATCTGCACATACTATTAACCCTGCATCACTCGCGCTATGAGTATTTCTCTCACACCTACCAGTAAAATGCAAATTTTATTAACGGTAAATCACGCATACTGCTACCCCCACTTCTAGCTGAGTTTCTAAGGGTCTTCGTTGTTACGCTTGAGCGCATGCAATATTTAGTGCATGTTGGTAATAGATATCGGGCACTTGTCGATCGTGTGCAGATCTCTGTGAGAATTTCTCTCATCGCGCAAGTTCTAACGTAGTATATTTTCTTAAGGTTGAATAAAGTTTTGGTAAGTAAATTTAAGATTTTTTTATACATAACTACTTTATTTGCTTTTTAAATAAGGTCAAGGTGTTCTATTATTGTGGTATTGTTATTTTAGATAGTAAACAATGAGTAGAGGACTGACGCTTGCAGAATTAGGGCGAATTCGATATGAAGAGGCACAAAGAGAAGGTATGTCAGCTAACATACCATGGAGTGGGCAAGAGGAATGTCAAAATCAAGAAATTATGGAAGATGGCGGACGAGTGGATGTTGAAAGTGACGCTTCCAGTGAACATAGTATGCATAATACCGATTCCGAACAATCTGATGTAGAAGTTGAAAATTTTGTTTATGAAGTTGACGATAATCCCGCATATACATCAAAACATCATTTCACTGGTAAAGACAAAAAAACTCACTGGATGGCTTATCCTCCACGACCTAACGTAAGAGTGCCTACAAAAAATATTGTTAGTCATCTTCCCGGAGTAAAAAATATTGCAAAAGATGCAAATACTGTCGAAGCATGCTGGGAATTATATATTACAAAAGAAATGGTTGAAGAAATCGTACAATGCACAAATATCTATCTAGCAAAATACGAGGTAACTATACGAGAGAAAGAGATTGCCGTGACACAGACGCTACAGAAATATATGCTTTTATCGGCCTCCTATACATGGCTGGGGTACGAAAGGCTCAATATCTAAATACTAAAGAACTTTGGGCTGATTCAATATTTGCTCCTGCTTGCTTTAGACTAACGATGTCACGAGAACGATTTCATATTTTAGGAAGAGCACTAAGATTTGACAATATCAATGACCGAAACGAAAGAAAAAATACGATAATTTGGCTCCATTCGAAACATATTTGAACAGTTTGTGTCCAAGTGTCAAGAAAACTACCAAGTTGGAGAGTATTGTACAGTGGATGAAATGTTGGAAAGCTTTAGAGGGCGATGTAAATTTCGGCAATATATAGCCAACAAGCCGGCCAAATACGGCATTAAAATATATGCCTTAGTTGACTCAAGGATGTTTTATACCTGCAATATGGAGATATATGCAGGAAAACAGCCAGTTGGCCCTTTTTATCTAGACAACTCTGCATCTGCTGTTGTTATGCGTATAGCAAATCCCATATTAAACACAGGTAGAAATATAACTATGGACAATTATTTCACGTCAGTGCCGTTAGCCAAACAATTACTTGATAGGAAAACTACACTTGTTGGTACCCTAAGGAAAAACAAGAGGGAAATTCCGCCAATATTTATAAATGTGAAAAGACCTGTACCTAGTAGCATGTTTGGTTTCCGAAAGAATACTGTATTATTATCGTATAAACCCAAACCTCAGAAAAACGTATTGATGTTATCTACATTTCATTCTGGGGACTACATCGATCCTGAATCTGGCGAACTGGAAAAACCTGAGATCATTACATTTTATAACCTAACAAAAGGAGGTGTCGATGTGGTTGATGAATTAAAATCAACTTATTCTGTTTCCAGATATTGTTGCCGATGGCCACTTAGAATTTTTTTTACAATTTTGGACGTTGCTGCTATTAATTCCAATATTGTATATAAAAGTAATACCGAAGTTATTGAAGAACGTAGAATTTATCTCAATCATCTGGCCGAAGCTTTGATTAAACCTCTGTTGATTCGTCGTTCATCGATCAGGTCTTTGCCAATTAATATTCGAAGCATGCTAAGGGAATATTTAAATATGCCTCAGATTGAACAGAACAGAGAATCTGTTCCAGATTTCGGTGGATTTTGTCCAAGAAGAAAGAACAGGAAGTCAAAAAAACGATGTGTTAGCTGCAATGTTGCCATTTGCACGGAGCATACCACCTTCACATGTCCAACGTGTTCTGGCGTAAACGATAATAGTGGTACTTCAGATGATTAAATTTTTGATTAATATTATGTTTATTTTATCTGATTTAAGGATAACATTAATTTAAAGATAGATGTAAAATAAAATATACAGGGTATTTTTTTTAGTTCTTAGCATTGTATAAGTTTTCTTTTTAGTATTTTTAATGTACTTATAACTCTATTTTTGGCATTTATTTTAAATAAACCCTTTTATTATTACCAATAGTTTTGTTTCATTTGCATAAAAAAAAATAAAAACAGTTACACCGAACAAAATCTTGAAGGGTTCGTCGTGTGAGAGAAATTCTCACGCGCGAGTTCTCGCGTAATTTTTTAAGGCGCGAGTGATGCAGGGTTAACCAATATAAAATATAGAACTATAATATATATATATATATATATATATATATATATATATACTATATATTATATATACTATATATTATATATACTATATATTATATATACTATATATTATATATACTATATATTATATATACTATATATTATATATATTTATATATTATATATACTATATATTATATATACTATATATTATATATACTATATAAATTGCATTAACCAGTTAGGATTACATTTTACAACTAGATTTACAGTATTACAGATCTATGTAAATAAATTTACATAGATCTGATTGGTTGTTCTTTTTTCCAAATTGGTAGAAAACTATTTGATAAACCATGTTCTAATCAAACCTGGGTAAAGAAGCAACCAAAAAAAATTGTCACAATTTTTAAAAACCAATCAAATACTCAGAACTACATAAATTACAAAAGAACATTAACAAGAAGCAAGAAAGTCATTTTAAAAGCTAAGAGAGAATCATGAAAACTTCTAGGAAAGACTAACAAAAAAATCTATCCTTTAAAATATCCTTAACTCCTAATGTTATCTTTAAAATATCCTTTTAAAGGATATTTCAATACAAATATCCAATATGCAAGATCCAATCCAAATATGCAAGAAAATTAACATACATACATTGAACATGAATTCCAATCGAGTAACATCCAACTCCCAATTCCAGTGATAAAAAAAACAGAAAAATAAAACATGTATGTCTTGGAGGAAGTTTATTAACTAATTTTCAGTTAAAATACTCTCTTATGAAATAGCGCATAAATATACTGTTTAAATATATATCTAAAGAATAAGTTTTAAGTACACTTTGGTGGACCAGCATTTATATACAATGCAAACCAGCTTTCCACACATAGTTTCAAACAGTATATAAGTCATATAACCTTGTTAAAGGTGGTATACATTAAAGACATTCTTTCATGCATAGAACATTTAGAGATACAAAAACACTAAACATATTTTATGTGAAGAAATAAAGTTCTCAAATTTTTTAAATCAATTAGAAATTTTTACTGTATCCAGCTTTGTCAACATTCATTAAAATTAATTCCAATTCATGCAGAAGCTCCCTTTTCACGGCATCTGGTACCATAGACCTTGCTTTTGGTGTAATTTGAGATATTAAGTCATCTACAGTTGGGGGGTGTTTTTCACCACTTTCCAAAATTGCCTTACGACAAGCTAATTTCACCTGATCTCTCCAGCCACTTTCAATAAGCCTAGTCTGAACTAATTCGGTTACTCTAAAAACGTAAAGGGTTTTATGCAGATTACGTTTTCTATAAACTTAAGGGTAACATACCTTTCCAAACCATGATTAATATCTAAATGCATGCTAACTTTTGAATCATAATCTTGAGGCATCTTTAAGTTAAAAAAGTAAATGTAATTTTCAATGTTTTGTTGGTATTCTTTTTTAAAAAGAAAATAGAAATTAACAATATAAACACTTAAACACAAAATCGTAACAGCAGTCAGACGAAATGTTCACAGTTCAAGCAAGTTCAATTTAAAAAATATTTTTGTCAAATAAAAAATAAACCAGAATTTTTAGTTTGACATAAGTCAGTTTCTTGTTTCTTTATTCCACGGAACAGGACAACATCTACAAAAATTTTGCTCCGAAATATTGGAGTTTCTGAAAAGAACCGTTCAATTTTTCCCACGTGCTAGAATGTCAAAGTTGACGTGAGTATTCTAACCTAAATTTATAAACAAATGGAATCAAATAATGTAAAATAATTATTTTAATACAAGATGCAAGTCTCAGATCCCAATAACGTTAAAATATATAATTTAAGTGCTGGGAAGTCACTACCGGAGGTAAGTAAAATTAATTTGTGAGGCATAATTTTTTAAAACTCAAGTTTTTAGTGGTTATCTGAAAGAAAAAGGAGGGCTTTATTAAAGAAAAATGTTGATATTAGAAGACGTATTGAACTTATTCAAGATTTTGATATGCCAGGACTTAGTTCAGCAGTACGAGTATCTAAAGATGGACAGTATATATTAGCGACTGGTATATATAAACCGAGAATAAAATGTTTTGATGTGAATAATTTATCCTTAAAATTTGAAAGATGTTTTGATTCAGAAGCTGTTACTTTCCAAATTCTTAGCGATGACTATAGCAAGGTACTTACTCCATGATTTATTTGTAGAAGCTGTATTAATTCTATCTAAGAATAAAATCCTGACAACTAATAGTTTTCTCCACTTCCCCAAAATTTATTACAATTTATTATCACTAGAGCTGTTTCAGCTGAGTGTAATTCTGTCTTTTGCATTACTTTCTTAAGTAATGCAAAAGACATTGTACTAATAACTTTTATTATATGCTTTGCATTCCTTTTTTTTTAGAAAAATGTGCTAACACATTGTTTATATTGCAGTTAATATTTCTCCAGTGCGATAGGTATATAGAATTCCATGCTGCTTATGGTCGTTATTACAGATTACGAATACCCAAGTTTGGAAGAGATTTACAGTATGATTTTCCCAGTTGTGATGTATTTGTTGTTGGTGCTTCTTCAGACATTTATAGATTAAATTTGGAAAGGGGACAGTTCATGACACCATACACAAGTACTGCATCATCCATTAATAAATGCACCATTAATCCTGCACATCATCTGCTTCTTTGTGGTACTCAGGAGGGAAGAGTGGAAGCTTGGGATCAGAGGACTAAAACTATGGTTGGCAGTTTGGATTGTGCTCTTACCTGTCTTAGCGAAAATAAAGAGTAAGTAACTCACTATAATTGATAGGTAATAATACAAAAAGTGTATTATCCTACAATTTTTATTTAAAAGTTAAATAGTTATAATAAAAACACTAATACATATAAACATACCGGGTGGTGAATCGTCAAACGGGCCATAGGAAACTCAATGAGAAATTTTAAATTTTAATTGTTGAATTGCTGCTTCCCTAATTATTTTAGATCAAAAGTCATAAAAAACTATTTGTAGAGGACTAAAATCTGAATTAAAAACAAATGTTAAAACCGTTCTACGAATCAAATGTTCTTCAAAATTTTGAAAAAATGTGATACATTTTTCAGACCACCCCTAAAAGTTAGGCCACACGTAATGCAAGAATATATATTAGGACGTTTGTGTTCTATCATATTAATGTCAGATGTTTGACAATTTGAATTGTCAATTTTTTATTTTATAATTAAATTATAAACAATGAATTTTACTAAATACTACTACTACTGAACATTATTACTTTGTGAACAATAAATTATATTGTTTACAAATCGATCAATATAATGAAATGTACTCAGTTGACGAAAAATCGCATAATGTTGTATTCAGGCAATAGCGCGAACCTTTTCCTGCAACTACCGGATCTTTATTTAATGTAAAATATTCTAATTCACTAAAATTTAATTTCATGTTAAGTTAAGTTATACAACAATTCAATGAATTCCAATATACTGTTACTGTGATCTTTATTTCTAATAATAATATATGATTATTTCTAAACATAAAACTATAACAAATGTTATAATAAAACATGAATAAAACATTTTTATTATTGCTTTTTTCTCCTCAACTGAGTACATTTTTTAATCAACTTAATTTTTGTAAACAATAAATCACAACATTTTGGCCATTTAAATCATAGATAAATATAATATAATTGATTTAAATATTGTCAAATATCAGAAACAATAATATGACAAAACGCAACACGTAATACACATTTTTTCACAGAAAAATGTATTATATTTTAGCAAAATTTTGGAATACGTTTAAGTCGTAGAATAATTTTAACAGTTATTTTCGATACATATTTGAGTCCTCTACAAATAGTGTTCCATGACTTTTGGTGTAAAATAATTAGGGAAGCAGGAATTCAACAATTTAGAATTTACCATTGAGTTTCCTATGGCCCGTTTGCCGATTCACCACCCTGTATATACGAATTGAAAATAACATTATATATACAAAATTTACAATAATAAATGCTTTTGTTTTTTGTCATAATTTTTTTCAAATGGCATTACTTAGCTATCAAATCATACTTGATTTTAAAAGGTAGGACAAATCTGTATTCATTCATATTGTTGTGCCTTTGATACCAACCTCCATTGTTAATTACTTAATCATTGTTTAAAATTGGACTCTCTATAAACTTTTCATATGTCCTTCTCTTATGTTATGACAGAAGACTCTTTATTATAAAAAAATACAAATAAAGGAAAAAGACAAATGTTACAAGAAATAACTGTTATTTACTTAATCATGTGTTAAAAGTGACCATCATTAACATTCAGGCAGTAGTAAATTCTATTCTCAAATTCCTGTTGAACTTTTTTAAATAGTTTTTTATGTCACTGCAAACTTAGATAATGTGCTGTCTTAAACCATCAAGAGATATTAGTTGTGTTTTTAGACCTCAGATTTTAAATATCCCCACAAAAAGTCAAGCAGTATTAATGCTTGGCCACTCTATAGGATGACTTTACCAATCTACTTGCAAGGATTTGGGTTTAACCAATCTCTCTCACTGAAGTCAAAATGTGGTGGTACTCCATCTTGCTGAAAAGTTATTTTTCATTAATCAAAAAATTTCCTTGGCCATCTACTTGGTTTTTAGAACTTATCATCATCATCATTGGTGCTACAGCCTATAAAAGAGCCTTGACCTTCCCAAGTCTATTACACCAATCAGTTCTATCCATTGCCAATTGTTGTCAGTTTGCTGTGCCTATTTTTCTACCATCCTCATCTACACCATCCGTCCATCTGAGTTTTGGCCTACCCCTACTTCTACTTCCCACAGGTTGTGACCATAAGGATTCTTCTAGGAGGGTTGTTCTGCTGTGATTTTGCCAAATGTCCTAACCCATCTTAGTCTTCCTATTTTTATAAGAGATACTATGTCTTTACCACCAAATATATATTTATATCTGTGATATATCTCGTAGTTGTACCTCCTTCTGCAAACACCATTTTCACAGATGCCACCGAATATTCTTCTCAGGATCCTTCATTCAGATATAAGCAGGAGGTTTTCATCTGCTTTGGAGATGGTCCATGTCTCCGATCCATATGTCAACACTGGTTGTATAAGGGTTTTGTATATGGTTATTTTTGTTTTTTTTTGGCTTAAGTTTCTGCTTCTCATGGTTTTTAAAAGTTCCAAATATTTAATTACTATTTATAACTGGGAATAAGCCACAATTAAAGATAAAAATACGTTTATTGACGTTTCAATTTCCAATTCGGAAATCGTTCTCAAAATACAAACAGTAAATTAAACAAATTTTGTTTTTTGTTACATAGTGAAAAAATTCTTCTAATAATTTAATTTTATCTGACTCATTTATATTGACAATTCAGACATACATTATGCATTTTAAAGTAGACGACTTTAAAATGATATGCCAATATTGTTGAGTTGCGCTCCTGGGACGACTTTACTTATAAGATAGTTCATTTGATTACATGAAATCAACTTTAACTTGAGAATAACGTCAGAAAAAATCATAGCATCTATTTCGTCTTTAAAAAGACAAACACATGACATGATGACAGTAAAATTCTCCCTGTTAGTGATTCCATAGTAAATTATGAGGGAAAAACCAGGAAAAAAACTTCATAATACTATCCCGACATTGTAAGTATTTGTTCGTGAATTTAGTTTACCTCCAACAAACATCAAAAATTCTGATTTTATATGTTACGTTATTTAAAAACATAAATGATGTATCCTCTATATGTTACTGACTTACTAATACTGGTATTTTCCTATTAATAACTTCCTCTTTCAATATTGGTAACCAGATCCTACTACATTCTGCCGAGGAATTTGCGACACAATTGGCTCATTTAGCATAATTAGAGCCGCTTCTTTGATTTTTCTTTTTTTACCATCCGTTTCTTTTAGGACTATATTTGAATTATTCCATTGAACCCCTATGTTCATTATCCCATGCGTGTTTACATATTTGAGATCTATCAAATTCTCTATTTTTAATATAAGATTGATGTTCACTTATTCTAACATTTAATGGCCTTGATGATTCACCTAAATAATAAAATAATGGAATAATTCAAATATAGTCCTAAAAGAAACGGATGGTAAAAAAAGAAAAATCAAAGAAGCGGCTCTAATTATGCTAAATGAAGCCAATTGTGTCGCAAATTCCTCGGCAGAATGTAGTAGGATCTGGTTACCAATATTGAAAGAGGAAGTTATTAATAGGAAAATACCAGTATTAGTAAGTCAGTAACATATAGAGGATACATCATTTATGTTTTTAAATAACGTAACATATAAAATCAGAATTTTTGATGTTTGTTGAAGGTAAACTAAATTCACGAACAAATACTTACAATGTCGGGATAGTATTATGAGGTTTTTTTCCTGGTTTTTCCCTCATAATTTACTATGGAATCACTAACAGGAGAATTTTACTGTCATCATGTCATGTGTTTGTCTTTTTAAAGACGAATTAGATGCTATGATTTTTTCTGACGTATATTCTCAAGTTAAAGTTGATTCATGTAATCAAATGAACTATCTTATAAGTAAAGTCGTCCCAGGAGCGCAACTTAACAATATTGGCAATATCATTTTAAAGTCGTCTACTTTAAAATGCATAATGTATGTCTGAATTGTCAATATAAATGAGTCAGATAAAATTAAATTATTAGAAGAATTTTTTCACTATGTAGCAAAAAACAAAATTGTTTAATTTACTGTTTGTATTTTGAGAACGATTTCCGAATTGGAAATTGAAACGTCAATAAACGTATTTTTATCTTTAATTGTGGCTTATTCCCAGTTATAAATAGTAATTAATTTACAATGCCACAAGAAAATAGCTTCAAAACAATATTCCAAATATTTTTCACCCATCAAATTTCCTTCAGTAAGTACTGAAACAATAAGCGTTTCCTAAAATTCCTGCCTAAACATTTAAGTTCTTTAATACAAGTATCTTAAATACCAAAAATCTTAATTTTTCTCTTAAAAAGTTAGTCATTTTCAAAATTTGTTAAATATAATACTTACTTATGTGTAGGCTTTATTCATCATATACATTTTCATTATTATCTTGTATTTATGCTTAATTATTTCATTATCATTATATCATGAATAATGAGAGGGTGTATTCATTAATTTTCATTTAAAACTTTCCATTTGTAAATACTTTTTTCATTAAAAACTTTTGTTTATTTTAATGAATTTTATTTAATTTTATTTTAAAATAGCTTCGGAACAATAATAATTTTATTTAATTTTATTTATTTTTATTTCATTTTAATTACTTTTATTTATTTTATTTGATAAAATGATTTTAAAATAAAAATTAGCAAAATTGATCCAGTCGCTCTCGAGTTGTTATACAAAGTATATTATATAAAATTATAATAAATATGTATATATGGTTTACATTATCTATTTTACGGTATGCCGCAAGGTTACCACACCCATCTCGATTTTTCGAGTCACACTTAATAAAATTTTGGGCCCGTGCAAAACGGCATACCGAGTCATAAGAAGTATTCACTTCAATAAGGTCGACTCATCGCTAAAACAAATAATATGAACTTAAATAGAATACGTAGGCTATAAAAACAAGTTAGTTAAAGCAAGAAGTTTGCAAAATTATATACATACTTGCAGATTTCAGTGTCAAAAATTCACTGATGAACACAGACAGGAAATATTTAACCAATTCTGGGGTCTACTAAATTGGAATCTGCAGAATGTATTCAGTATGTCTACAGAGATTGCTTTGCCCAAACGACGACGGACAGAAACTGTTACTAATAAAGGAAAGAGCATTACTATCAAATTGCAAAATATGATTGTTCGCAAAATGTTTTTCTTTAAAACCTTGGATATTGGCAATGGATGCTATTCGAGAATTTTAAATGGGATATCTGACGTTGGAATCACCGCTGTTGATAAAAGAGGAAGAGATTTTTCTAAAATAGAGTAGAGTAGAGTAAATTTTTATTTGCATAAATTTTTAAACATAATTGAGCAAATAACGTCACATTATTACTTCTTCTTCTTAAGGTGCCGTGCATTTCTGCGTAGGCGTCCACCGTACATCGTCTTGTCAGGTGAGCTGTTAAATATTCTGGTTTCACATTATTACACATTCACAAAATATATATTGACATCACACATTTAAAATATATTAACATTACAAATTGAATATGCTGATCAAGGAGAACGATAGGCCAGGCACTCCGCTATTGTGTGGGCCCAATGTCAACTAGGTGTTGAAAAACCTTCTGTTGAATGTCAGTATGGTAGACTATTATAAAATTCAACAGAGGCATACAAAGGATTTCTCTCTGTTATAGACAATCTGTGAAGTGGCAAATTGGGAATCAGGTGGATCAATCAATTCCAATGATTGGGAAGCAGGTGATAAAACAAAGAAAAATTTTTAAAAAGGAACATAATACATTCAAATACATAGATGGCTGAAAAAGTGATTATATTGAGTGACTTGAATCGGCCTCTACAGGATTCTCCCGCCTTTAGTCCTAAGATCATCCGGACTGTCTTTTTTGGACTATAAAGACAGTTGAGCTATCTACTGCAGCACCCCAGAAGATTACTCCATATCGCATAACAGAATAAAAGTTTGCATAATATACTGATAGTAAAATCCCCTGGTCTAAATAGCTCTTTAACACTCTTAAAGAGTAGAAGGCTCTATTCAGTTTTTTTGTTGTATTTTGTATTTGTTCCCCCCAATTCAGATTCTGGTCAATATGAATACCAAGAAATTTAACTGATCTAGCAGGTTCCGTGATCCTCTTCATTTTTGATCATAAGGAAAATGTATAAGTGTTACCTAGAGCACTGTTAAGATAATAACAAGGCTCTCGTCAAGGAATGGTGCTACAGGAGAGTGTTTAATACCGAAGTTAATCCAAGATTTCATCATTTCTTGTCTGATACTTGTAATATGTAGATAAGTTCGAAACATCAATAAAATCGTGCATAAGTGAGTCGGATAAAAAGAAAATAATGTGCGAGAGAGAGCTTTATCACCGAAAAACCGAATCGAGATTACAAGCCAAAAAAGAGGCAAAAATAGTGGTCGAAACTTCAAGGAATAAAGAAGCGGTATCAGTTTGTTTCGATATGTAAAAACTCTACCTACACCAGCACTGAAAACCAACAAAGTGTTTTATATTCGAGTATTATGGTCATATAATTTTGTGATCCATAATTTGGGCAAGAAATGTGCTTAGATGTATATGTGAGATGAATCAGTTGCATCCAGAGGCCCTATGGAAGTTTCTTCATGTATTTGGAAATTTATTGCTGGTCTTAATCAAAATACACGACTTTATTGCATTTAGTGATTCTTGTTCGGGACAAAATAAGAATAAAAACATTGTGAATTTTTTTATGTATGTGGTTAACAAAACTCAGCTAGAAATAATAGACCACAATGTCCTTGAACCGGGACATACCTTCATGGAATGCGATGAAGATTTCAGGTGCGATTACTTTCATTGAAAAGTACAAAAAGCAAGTACTTTATATTTCTGTACCCAGTGAGTGGATGAATGCTGTGAGAAGCAGTTCTAAGAAGTTTAAACGTGAAGAAATGAAGATGGAGCACTTGATTTCACTCGTAAACTTCAACGAATAAGTGAGAGAAATAAAATGGATTCGTTTTGAGAAGAAAGGCCCATTTATCCTGAAATTTAAGTACACTCTTAAGTAACTGAATTTATAACTTTTAACTGTATGAAGAAGATGCGTTGAAGAACACCTCAGAATATTAGTCGTAGCCAACTGTACAGTTCACCCATGACTTTGAAGTATGAAAAATGGAAGAATTCACAAGATCTACTATGCTTCGTGCCACCATTACTATCAATTTTACAAACAGCTTAATCATACTGCGAAGAAGGGAAAACAAGGTCAGAAAAAGAAGCCAATGCAATCCGAAGAAATGAAAAAGAAGGACAATGAAGATAATGTAGAGCTAGACGACAATGACTAAATACTTGTGTGACTATGATGATGAAGATATCTAGCTCAGTTGCTAGCAAGTTTATATAATATCATTTCATTGTTTCTTTTATGCATTTTTTATTCATGTATATTTATGCTATTTAATAATCAATGTGATCAATCATCGTTGATTATGAAAAGGCATTCGACTCCATAGAACTTTGGGCAATAGAGAGAGCTATGAACAACTGCAGGATAGACTCCCGATACAGAATGCTCATACACAATATTTACAAGAAAGCTACAATGAAAATACAAATTGATGCGAAAACCAAAGCTATACCAATCAACAGAGGAGTTCGCCAGGGAGATGTTATCTCACCAAAGCTATTCACACTTGGACTTAAAGACGTGTTCAAAGACATTAACTGGCAGATAAGGAGTAAATGTTAATGGAAGAAAACTGAGTCATTTAAGATACGCTGATGACATTGTAATATTCGCTACAAGTTTCGAAGAACTACAGACCATGATGACGCAACTATTTCAAGCTTCGGAAAAAGTAGGTCTTAAGATGAACTTGGAAAAAACAAAAATAATGACAAATACACCGAACATTACAGAAATAACGTTGAACGACATAAATTTAGAAACAGTAAGCGAATACATCTACCTGGGACAGATAATGAAAATTAACAAAGAAAATCAAACTGCCGAAATTACCAGAAGAATAAGGTTAGCGTGGGCAGGATTTGGAAAACTGAGTTGGATCTTGAAAAGCACTAAAATAGAACAGTATTTGAAAACCAGAATTTACGATCAGTGTATCCTCCCTATACTCACGTATGGTTCACAGACGTGGACACTCACCAAGTCCAATATGGATAAAATAGTAAAAGCACAAAGAGCGATGGAAAGATCAATGCTCGGGGTGAGACTTATAGACAAAAAAACAAACAAATGGATTAGAAGCAAAACCAAAGTAAAAGACGCAGGAGAACATGCTGCCAAATTAAAATGGAGCTTCGCAGGACACAATGCCCGACTGAAGGATAAGAGATGGAACCACGAAATACAACAATGGAGGCCATGGTTAGGAAAGAGAAGCAGAGGAAGACCACAAATGAGATGGGCTGATGACATTAAGAAGATTGGAGGACACAACTGGAAGCAAGTGGCGCAAAATAGAAGACACTGGATTGATTTGGGGGAGGCCTATGTCCAAAGTTGGATTACTTAAGGCTGAAGAAGAATATTTATGCTATATAAATTTTGTTTTCGTATCTAATGTAGCTTCTTAAACATGTTCAAAAAATTACGTGTATCTCTTTTATAAAAGATATTATTTATTTATTTACTGGTAGTAATATTTACTTGTACCATTTTTATTCTAAGAAACTAAAATGGTACATGTACATTTTGTAAAAAAAAAGCTATGTGTGCACAAAATTGTGTTTGGCCTTTGTGTGCCATTACTTACACATGTCACTTGTACCACTTTTCCTGTCAGCTCCTCAATTATACATTAACTTACTGATTGATTTACCAATTTTTTGAAATTCTTGATAGCTTAAAGGATCTGCATTCGTTTCTATTGAACCACTTTCTCTATAAAAATGTAGTGAACTAATATGTGTCTTTCCTAACATCATCAATCGACCTAAAACCTTCTGTCACTTCGGGCACATACCCATAAATTACATTTCGCACATTTTTTAACGATATTCTAGACAAGGTTTTGGAAAATTTAAGCAATAATTATCATAGTAATAAGTGATTTAAAAAATTGATTTGCTAATTATAAACTTTTTTCTTTATTTTCGTATTTTTTCTTCAATAACTGTACTTTATTCGATATTTTATATCTTAATGATGTATTCACAGGTACTCTAACATGCGTGTTTACAAAAACAGTACGAAAAAAGGCTGAAATTGACGCATGCACACAAAAAAATTGTGATGATGAAAGGGGAAATCTCCAGTAGGAAGGAGGTGAATCTGACATTTACTTCATTATCGCTAAAAATTGTCCCACTCAAATTAACAGTTAACGTGTTTCGGCATTTCTTTCACAATTCTGAAATATTAAGGGCGGGTCATTTTCAGATGAACACAGTGTATATATTTACAATGTATTTTAAAAAAGCTTTAAAATAAGAAACTTAATTTGTACGTTGACAATTCTGTTATATTTACAATATTTACCATTTCTCACCTTCATAAGAGGAAAGATGTTTTGTACTATTTGATAGAAATAAATAGAGGAAACATTTTGAAACTATATTTTGAGAGAAACATTTAGAATGTGTTCTGCCTTAGCATATGTAGCAACTTCCTAGATAACAAAACATTGGAGAACTACATAGATCTAGCTAAAGAACTTCACTCTTACAAGATGTTACGTTACAACATGTATCTAAAGCTGCATTTTCTTCATTGCCATTTAAAATTCTTCTTTGACAATTTAGTCACAGTCTCAGACTGTGTGTTTGTTTGTGAGTGTGTATGTGTGTTATTCTTATTAATTTAAAAAACGTTTTTAGCATGGAAGGATTTCCGTCAGTAACAGCGTTAAAATTCAATGGAGGATTACAATTAGGAGTAGGAACAGCAACAGGACAGATATTATTATATGACATTAGATCTAATAGACCATTTTATGTAAAAGATCACATGAATGATTTGCCTATAAAAGATGTAGAATTCCATTATCAACAAGATTTGGTGTTATCTATGGACAGCTCAGTTCTAAAAATCTGGGATAAAAATAATGTAAGTTCATATTACTTTCATTTTATTATAGGTGGGTATAGCACTTATGTGGTGGGTTTTATTATAGGTGGGTATTATACAAAGTAGCATTAAAATAAGATTATTATCTCTAATCAACTCATTGCAGTTTAAAAATAAAAGGTACTAACATCATGCTAAAAATTCAACAAATTTCTGATTTAAGTTTGGTAAGTATACTACAGAATGTTGTTTGAGGTTTTTATACAGATTTTCCAAGTATATTGCACATTACTTATCTTTGAAATAACTTCATTTGGAATTTACAAACTTTTACTTCAATATAGCTGTAGCTAACACACACAGCTCGCTATCGCTTCAGAAAAAACCGGAAGTTGCTATGATTGATATTTTTAATGGAACACCCTCTGTATTATTATATTTTTAGATTCTGCATATAATCCTTCTTCTTCTTAGGGTGCCTGTCCGTTCCGAACGTTGGCGATCATTCTGGCTATGATGATTTTGTTGGTTGCTATACGAAATAGCTGTGTTGAGGTCTTTCTATACCATGCTCTCAGGTTAGCAAGCCAGGATATTCTTCTTCGTCTTGGGGCTCTTTTTCCTTCATATTATATATGTATATAGGATATAATCCTAGTAGTAGTAATTGCCGAATACAGCTACGATCTTAGCTATATGGTAAGAAAACTGCAAGAAGAATGTGAGGTTGCAGGTCTAAACGTGAATATGACAAAATGTGAATATCTCTCAGTGGGACCAGATGAAATATGTGAACTAGTCTTGGAAGACGACAAAATCAAAGACGTACAATCCTGCAAATATTTGGTTATTTTCAACAAGAAGGGAAATATCGCAGATGAAATTAGAGAAAGAATAAACAAGGGCGGAGCAGCGACCCCTGCCTTAAACTCTCTTCTCTGGCAAAAAACAATTCGACGAGAAACCAAAAAACACATTTACAGTAGTATAGTCCAAAGTATTACACTCTATGGTTCGGAAGTATGGGACGTTACCAAAGCTAATAGAAACAAACTTATGATGACAGAAATGGATTATCTGAGAAGAAGCTGCGGTAGATCGAAACTGGAGAGAGTTAGAAACGAACAGATAAAAAACGAAATGAAAATGGAGCGAAATATCAATGATGACATAGAAAGAAAGCAATTAATCTGGTTCGGACATGTTCAAAGAATACCAGAGTACAGATGGCCTAGAAGAATACTGGAATGGATCCCTCCTGAAAGAAGAAAGAGAGGACGACCACGGAGAAGATGGCGCAACGATATTGATGAAGCAATGGGGGCAAGAGACTTAGAAGTGGCAACTGCATATGACAGAAAAAGATGAAAATTGGGGGCGGAGAAGGCTCTTTCTCTCATATCGGAAATTATACAGTGCTCGCCCAAAGTTCGCTGTTCTTCGTATTTTTTAACGGTTATACTTGTAATAGTGAAATTTGAAGATAGGAAATAAACGGACGTGGGCCTCTCAACTAGTCATACCAGGTGTCGTAATAGTCATAGATGACGTTACAGAGCCACTGTAACCGATAATTTTAAATGGGACCTTATGGCAAATGATATCTCGTTTGAAAAGTATTGAACCATCCTATTCAATCATACTAAATTTGTGGCTAGGAGCTAGTGGCTAGCTAAAGGTCGTATGCCGAAAGGCCAGGTAGACTTGAATTCCGCCGGCATTTATTGTCGGAGGAACACGAATTTCTTCATGCCTGAAGACGTAGGTCATACAGAAATAATATTAATATATAATATATATATATATATATATAATATATATATATATATATATATATATATATATATATATATATATATATATATATGTTCGGAAAGATTTCCGCGGTTAGTACAATAAAACCTAGAGCTAAGATTAATATTATTACTAAAATTAATATCAAACTCACCAGTCTTCCGGGTTGAACCGCGTCGTTGTCCATTTTGCCAAGCTTTCGGCATCCTCTCTGATGCCTTCCTCAGGGCTTCCGAGGTCTCAGTCTCCCGAGCCCCCAGACACTACTACACTGTTCACTATTCACGGCACTGTCACTGTCACTACTACGGCTGGGAACATGAGACGGTTCATTTATACCGTCGAAGATGGCGTGGCCTAGGTGGGGGTTGGGGTGGGGGTTGGCGCGAGAATTGGTGCTGGGGTTGGCGCGAACATTTTCGACTGTGGAATTTTGGTTCGAGGATGGAGGGGGCGATATTTTCTTTATGAGAGGTCTCCATGTAGAAGGTAACCGTATGGCGTCATCTCTTTTATTAAGACAATTTGGCCTTTTTTCTATTTCTATGGCTTCTCGGATGATTCTTGGTTTATAGAAGCGGATGGGGGCTATGGTTCTGGAGTTTTCAAAATCGATTTTATGACCTGTATGAAGACTGTATGAAGACTTTTGAAAACTCCAGAACCATAGCCCCCATCCGCTTCTATAAATATAGAAGCTATATATATATATATATATATATATATATATATATATATATATAATATATATATATATATATATATATATATATATATATATATATATATATATATATATATATATATATATAATATATATATATATATATATATATATATATATATATAATATATATATATATATATATATATATATATTATATATATATATATATATATATATATATATATACATATACATATACATCCTACTATCATTTTGGCATCGATACATTATGCTTTTACCATCAATTTAGCATCGTCTTGCAAAGTAGCATCTGTATATCGACGCTACTTTACAAGACCTTAATAACTTTTTTCCTGTACTTGTTACAAGAATTTTAACCATCTCAATGATTAGAGATTTGATACCGTGTTGGTATTTTAAAATGTCCGCTTTCTCTTTTTATCCCTTACTGAGTTATATAAGTTTATTCCAGGAAATGTTTGAGTCTAAAATGATGGTACAGTGAAAATATTATATATATTTAGTTCAGTGTTTTACCGTTTACTCGCTGCCATTATATACATGAAAATGTATATCGCACTTTCATTATCAATCATTTTGGCATCAGAAATTTGGCATCGCTGTTAAATATAATATTACCCACAACGAAATGGTAAATTTAAGAATTTATATATATTTTTTTCATCCATAAATCATTCTAGCATCTTGTTTGATTAAAAATAACGGGTTACATATTGGCTATATATAACGGGGTATATATTGCATATTTTTGCTCCAATTGGTCCAGTCGTGATGTACAGCACCTCAAATGATAGGATTTAACCAATAAAATACAATAAGACAGAAAAGCAGCATGTCAAAAAGGCCTTAGTTATATATCTTCGTTTCTATAAGTCCAATGGTGACGTACAGTATCTCAGATGATAGGATTTAACCAATCGAAAACAATGAAATAAAAAAAATCAAATACAGCAACATGTCAAAAGGGCCGTAGTCACGTATTTTTGATCCTATTAGTCCAATCGTGACGTATAGTACCTCTAATGATAAGATTTACCGTAAGGAATACAATGGGATAGAAAAATGAAATACAGCACAATGTCAAAAGGGCCTTAGTTGTGTATCTTCGGTTCTGTTAGTCCAATCATGACGTGCAGTACCTCAAATGAAAGGATTTAACAAATAAAATACAATGAGATACAATGAGGTAATGGATTTGCATGTCAAAAGGGCCTTAGTTATGTACCTTTGGTCCTATTAGGCCAATAGTGACGTACGATATCTCAAATGATAGCACTTAACCAATCTTCTTCTTACGGTGCCTTATCCTTAAGGACGTTGGCCATTACATTTGCCCATTTAATCTTATTTGTAGCAGTTCTGAATAGTTCTATGGTGGTCATGTTCGTCCATTGCCGTAGGTTTTTAGAAAGAGTTGCAAGAGTTTTTTTGCAAGAGTTGCGTCTTCTTCCTGGTCCTCTTTTGCTATTGACTTTGCCTTCGATTATAAGTTGGAGCAGTTCATACTTTTGACTTCTTATGATATGACCAAAATATTGTGTTTTCCGTTCTTTTATTATAAGCATAAGCTCTCTTTCCTTATTCATCCTCCGCAAGACTTCCGCATTCGTCGTATGGCTCATGTAGGATATTCTGAGCATTTTACGGTAACACCAGAGTTCGAATGCTTGGATTCTTTTTTGTGTTGCTTCTGTCATTGTCCAGGCTTCAACACCATACAGCAGGGTGGAGAAAACATAGCACTTAAGTATTCGAGTTCTCAATGAGATGCCCAGCTGGCGGTTGATAGAACTTTTTGCATTTTGTAAAACATTGTACGTGCCTTTTCCAGGCGTATTCTTATCTCTAGTGAGTGGTCCCAAGTTTCATCAAGATTACTTCCAAGGTACGTTGTTCTTGTTACTCTATCCAGATCTGTTCCGTCGACATTGACCTTCACCCTTCTGTTTTGGTGCTTGCTGATGATCGTCGTTTTCTTCTTTGTATTCAATTTCATTCCAAATTCTCTACAGGCTGTCGTTACTCGGTCCATTAAGCGTTGCAGGGCTTCAGCATTATTTGCCAGTATGACAGTGTCATCAGCATATCGCAGGTTATTTATACATTGCCCGTTTATAATTATACCATCCGAGGTGCCTTCCAAAGCTTTCTGAAATATCTTCTCAGAGTAAACATTGAACAGCAAAGGTGATAGGACACATCCCTGTCTTACTCCCTTCTCGATATTGATTTTTCCAGATGTTTCGCTTTTTATTCTGATTTTAGCCTTTTGTTCTTGGTAGAGGTTTGAAATGATCCTTAAGTCTTTATCGTCGATATTACATGACCTTAAAATATCTATTAGTTTATAATGTTTCACCAGGTCAAACGCCTTCTGAAAGTATATAAAACACAAGTATACATCAGAATCGACATCTCTACATCTTTCAACTAGCACACGTATTGAAAAAAGTGCTTCTCTTGTTCCGTACCCATTCTTAACACCAAACTGAGTTTGACCAGTGTGCTCGTCTAGTTTATTGTATACTCTATTGCGTATTACTCGTAGGAAAAGTTTTAATATATGATTCATTAGGCTAATAATCCTATGGTCTTCACATTTCTTGGCGTTTTTCTTCTTTGGTAGTGGTATAAACACCGATGTCAGCCAATCATTTGGTATTATGCCTGTTTCGTATATTTTGTTAAATATATCTTCCATTACTTCGATGTGTTCGTCTAGTAATATCTTTATTATTTCAATTGGGATATTATCTTCCCCAACAGCTTTTCCGTTCTTTATCTGATTTGCCGCTTTGATAATTTGGTCTTGAAACATCTCTTCCACGTATTCTCTCCATCTACCTATTTGATCTTCTCTGTTCAGTAGCGGGTTCCCATGTTTATCTTTGATGAAAGACGTAGGAGTTTGTTTAAATATTCCAGCGGCTTCTTTTACTTTTTTATGTAGATTGAAAGTATCATGTCTTTGTTCCAACTCTTCAATTTCTTGGCATCTTTCACTT
>OU898276.1:141110264-141120264 GCA_918026665.1 Diabrotica balteata
TGTGTGTGTGTGTGTGTGTGTGTGTGTGTGTGTGTGTGTGTGTGGTGTGTGTGTGTGTGTGTGGTGTGTGTGTGTGTGTGTGTGGTGTGTGTGTGTGTGTGTGTGTGTGTGTGTGGTGTGTGTGTGTGTGTGTGGTGTGTGTGTGTGTGTGTGTGTGTGTGTGTGTGTGTGCAGCGATATTTGTGGTAACCTGTGTGAACATATTCCTGTATTATGGTAACTTCATAAATTGTGGTAACTTACACACGTTACCACTATTTTTTTTCTCAATATCTTCTTCGTTTTAGTAGTATTTACTATCAAAATAATTTTATATGCTCTTGTTTTCATTTGGGTTTCGATAGGTATTTTTTTTGCTAGGATAGGACCGAATAGAGCATAAATAAAAAATGTATAACACTGATTCTGCGTATGTTACCAGAAATCAGGATGAGGCAGATTTAATTTACACACGTAATTGTGGCATCATGGGCGTGGTCGTAAAGTAGCGCCCTCTGAGATGACCTTGCGGTGTTGCACATTTCAGTTGAAATAAAACTAGTCTTATTTCGCATTTGGGAATAAATGGTATTAGTGTGTTAAAGGTGCCACAATAGTGCAACAATTTTCTTATACGCGATGGCGATGTTTACCAGAAATAAAAGGACAATAATTTTAGGAAAGATTAAAAAAAAGAAGCATTTTATTTCTCCAAACATTATATTTAGCTTGAGTATGACATACTAATTTTTCATTTATGGAAATTATGTAAGTTTGACTGATGAAAATTATAATTTTATTGTTCTGTATATCCGAGTAAAAAAAATCATAGAATTACTCGTCTTTTGGCGCGTATGACCTAATTGCGAATAAAAATTACAGTAAAACCTCTATACAACGGACCTCTATTTAACGGACTTAATTCGGTCAAATGCCAAAAAATAAAAACGTACGAATGAACACATTTACTGTACGCCAGTAAATAAATAGGTTTAAATTTTTGCAATCCTAAATTAAAGGTTTTACAAAAGTTGGAGTCTGTGTCTGGAACGTCTGTGTCTTATATATGTAATCAGTATGGCATACAAAAGCAAGATGTTTCTGACACAAAAAAACAAGAGCAAAATAAATAAATTTTCATTAATGTGTGATGAAGGAGAGAACAGCAATCTCAGAAAACGAATGAAATTGGCTCCTGAAACTTTACTGAAAGAAGCAATCTTAAAATGGTACGGCCAACAACGTTTCAGTGGGGTGCCAGTCCGGGCAGTCGAATTGAAATCTGCTGGAATTAAATTAGCAAATCATATGGACATACCATTGAAATTAAGTGCTGGATGGCTCTGGCGCTTTCTCAAAAGCTTCAAGTGCAACAAAAGAAGAAATGGAACTTTTTAGGCAAAAATTAGTGAAACATATCAGTAACAAAATGCTATTAGAATCTCAGATTTGTAATCCTGATAAAACTGGTTACTTATGGCGTACTTTACCTAAAACAACACAAGCCTCCAAATATGACAAATACAATTCTAGAAGAAAAATCAGCAAAGACAGGGTATCGGCACTGTTTTGTGCTAACGCCGATGTATCACATAGATAGAATCCTGTAATGTTTGGCAAATCTCGTAAACATAGAGTTTTAAGAGATATAATGCTTCATCCATCCGTTTTATATTATAGCTCCAAAAAGTGAAAGATGGTTTACCTGGTTTTTGACAAGCAAAATACAACATCGCTTTTACAGTCCATAAATCAGGGTATACTTTTGGCAACCAAACGAATATATCGCAGACATTTTTAGACGCAGTAATGGTTGCACAATGGAGATATTGTAGACGATACAAGAGGACAGCGGATTTGCAAAAATTAAGGTCTTACAATTTAAAATCAAAAATTTTTAATTTTGCTGTAGCATGGAGGAAGTGAAAGAGCAAACATTAAAAAAATAGTTGGAAGAATTTGTTTGATGCCCAAGATGCAGACACAGATTTAGAAGGTCTGGAAGTTACTGGATTTCTGTGGGACAATGTATAATAATGCCGCAGAACATGTAGCTGAGGAAGACGTTTTACAATGGCTAGAAGTCGATGAAGGTGACCCTAGGTATAACATCATGATTGAAAGTGAAATAGCAGATGAAGGTATGAACCTAAAAAATGAGGATTGAAGTAAAGATCGCGAAAAAGACGACAAAACAACACTGCTTAAAATGACGTTATCAGAAGAAAGATCGCATCTCGATGATCTTGTAACATTTATTAATTCTTCATCATATAACGAAGTTCAACTGTATTTTACGCATTTTCATAATTTTGGAAAGTTGATTATAAAAACAGCAAACATCGAAAGTGCAACAAACGCTAATAAATTCCTTTTTGAAAACAGGATTACCGACAGCAAGCGCGTCGATATCAAGAGCAACGTCACTTCACGACGAACGTCCAAAAACAATTAAATAGAATTTTGTTTTTATTTTGTATTTTTTATATAATATATCTAAATAAGCATGATTTATATAATATCTACATACATATTTTTATATAACGGACTTTCGGCTTTAACGGACACCCGTCCCCCCTAATAGTCCGTTATATCGAGGTTTTACTGTACTTGAAAAATAAATTTTGAATATGAAGGAGAGTAAGAAAAGCTAAATACCATATATATGTTTCAAATTTTATCATTATTATCAAATTTTAGCGCTTATTGTGAGTTATTTAACTTGGTAATTTAAACGACTTATTGCAAGATTTGCATCCGACCAGCTTGAAGAGAAAAAATGTGGAATTGTTGTTGGTCATATCCTCACTATACTTTTTCGGACACGTGGAAACTGTTTTATTTTTAAGTGAAGAATTTTCGAGTCAAGTGAAATAAAATGTTTTTCAAATATCTTCTTGACTTACTGGAAAGGGAAATTTCAAAACGCTAATCTTGGACCTTTTTTAAACAGAATGGGATATCCTATGATACCCCATTTTTAGAGCTCTATACAATAACTTAAAACACAAATCAAAGCGTTGCCACAAAAATGACGGCTGTCAAATTTGAGCGTTTTTTTTACATTATGCCGTTTTTTGACTCAACGGCCAATCATCAAAACACTAGCAATTATTGTTTACTTTGTAATCTGATGGAGATTAGTATCAAATGGCATTTTAAAATTCAAATTGAATCAGGCTCTGTATGCTAGACAAACCCATTATAGACCCGGATTTTTTTTACCAATTTCCTAACGTGATTTGATACCGCTATAGCAGTTATAAAACCCCCTTTCTCAGAAGGATTTATACATTTATAAATAAAGTATGGAACATTCCATTTAAAAACAATGTTCAGAATCTGTCAATGTTCTTCAAGAAACAACTAAACGTTTGTAGAAAAAATAATAATAACAAAATAAATAAACAAATCGATATCGCGTTATAAAGCGATTTAAACAAAAATATGAACTTAAAACGGCTCCTAGATCGTCTTTTAGTAGGGATTTTATGTTCAGTAGGGTCAAGAAATAAGCAGGTATCAAAATGATGTCAATATTAAAGGTCTTTCTTTAGCCGAGAACTTGAAATTTTCAACTATTGTTTTTGTGCTAAAATCTTTTCATGCATCAACATTACCGAATTTAGGCTTGCTATTTGATAAATAGGTAGGTACTTTTTAGAAAGTACTGTATAGATGTAAATACAATCGATTCAAAATCACTGGTCTAATTCTGAATTGACTTTGAATGAAATAAAGGACGACTTTTATACCGAAACGTGTGTTTAATGTGGCCCATATATTGTATTGCAATTTCTAAAATTTTAGATTATTAACCTTATTTATCTGAGAAAACTAACTACGACAAATTTGTTATAGCATGAAAACTTAATAATTGTCCAATTTCTTCAAAAGTGAATGGATATTCTGGTTTGGCGATTGAAGTTCGTGAATCTGGAATTGATTTTGAAAGTTCAATATTACAAACCCCTGAATGTTGATAAAACTCCTAGCTGCTAAATTAAATCAACTATGTGGAAATTACTTTTTACTGATGTTTTAGCCATTGGTTTCTTAAAGTACTGATCAAAATGAGAAAGAGAATTAATTTCATATTTGATATCTGTGATAGTTTGTCTGTTTTTACATGTAACTGATGTCAATGGGAATGTTTAGCCAACGTTAAGCAATTCAATGCTTTTATGATGTATGGCAGTAGTCGCAGCAGTACCCTTGACAGTTTCCAACATTAATCAACATGTTATCAAATCTGATTATGATATTTCATGACTAATTCGCCTTCGCATTCTAGTTCCACGACTATTATCTATTGTTGAGTATAATTTTGGCTACCATATTCGTTATGGTGACTATTTGCACCAGCTTTAAATAATGATATAGTCAATTTTCCGTAACTTTGCCTTAAATTTTTTAGCCATGATGTTCTGCTACCAGAAGCATGGTTACCTTGGATCTTTCCCTGATGAATGATCACATGCAAAAGTTCATATTTTTAAGGATATCTCGTAATGTGCCAAATATTCCAGATTGCATTTATTTATTCAATTGACCAATTGTGTTGTTTAGTTCAGCCATCTAAGGAACTACTGATATATAACTCTGTCGAACCATAGCACTGGAAAGATATAGCAATATGCCATACGTACGCGAAGATCAATTCTAAGATCGCATTTATTGCTATTTAACATAAAAATGCAGCGCTGCTACATCGCTTAACGTTTGCTTGACGATTCGAATTGTTTTCTAATTTCATCTGTATTTTAATCTTTTCACACTGGTCTGCTAATACTGGTAGCAGTTATCTTGCGCTTATTACCATGTTATTATCTAGATAGACTAGGTCTAATCTCCGAGAAACCAGTCATCTAATGACACTTTCTAAACATTCATTTTTCAAATTTAGGGCAAATTGATATAAAGAAAAATCATTGCTTTCATAAATCAGACTATTATTTTCGGATAATTCAGATTTTCACAGCCGAAAACTCTGCGTTTATGTCCTGAGAGATTGAAAAACCGGAGTGTGCTATTGATAAAACATAACTAGTGATAGATTGCTCTGATAAGCTAAATTTGTTTTAGACCAAAACCTCTATAAGGTTTTACCAAAACCACCTGACTAGGTGTTTGAAATAAATAAATATTTATGTTAAATACCCTAATATTTGTATATTATAATATTTTACAATGCATATGTAGGGAAATAATGTGGATATTTAGAGCAAAACTAAGCTTATTTATCAAATACGAATGTTATAAAACCTACTATTCTTTAAATTAGACCTGCTTGGAGGACAATGTGACAAATGCATTACCGAAAACAGAGCTGTATTACAAAAAGAAATCGGGAAACGTAACAGATTGGTTTTATAATCAGATCAAAACTTGAGGTCCCTTAAGTTAGCGGGGACACATGAGCGGAATCCAATTTAACCTGCGTCATATTTTTCACCCATATTTCACTAATTTATTACCAATTCGATAATTTTTTAATATTCAAGCTAGCAGAATTCTAAAAGCAATATTTATGATATACTACAGTGTTTTGTTACGTTTTTACAAATTTTTTACCACCCTAGTAAGTATTCACCTCTCCATTACCTCGTACGAGAAGTCAATAAGTATGTTATGTTAAAATTTAAGGTAAAAAATCTTCTTTTACCATTTCACTGTCCTCTACTTATAACTGAAATAAAAAAAAGTATTTTATTAAATTTTTACTTGGCCAGCCTGATAATTTTCCACTCCTAAACCAATCTTATTTGAAAACGTTCCCGCTAGCTTAATATTCGAGTCAGTGGAGTTAAAAAAATATGTGGTACTTTTGAAATACCATAGTGTTCTGCTAGGCTTTTACGAATTTATTACCACGCTAGTAATTTTTTACTCCTCAACTTACCCCTATAGAAGTCAATAACTATGTTATGTTAAAATTTAAAGTGAAAAAATATTCTTTTAAAATTTCACTGTCTTCTACTTATAACCAAAATAAAAAAGTGTTCCGTTTTCACTAAACTTTGACTACCCTGTAATTTCCGTCTTAATTGAATATTCTTAAAATATTTATCTCCTAAAATGTTTTCCAAGTAATATAAATTATTTATGCTATACAACTAATACTCTAAACAGTATGTTCTGACCAATATTTAATACCCTTCTTATTTAAATATTATAATATACTCCGCCAAAAAAGTATTGCATCACTTATAAAATTACAAATATTTCTGACAGCATTTGGTTAATTTAAATAATTTCTTTCTGGCCTATAAGAATATTAAGGCTAGAATAAATATGAAGAAGAAATTTGTAAATACAGTTTATTGTTTAAGAAAAAAAATGTTAATTGCTATTTTGTCCGGTTTTTATATTATCAGTGTTTATTTTAGTTTTGTAAAAAGTATACAGTTTGCCTTTAATTTAAAATTTCGTATTAAATATTGAGTATGGAAGGTCGCGACAATATAAATTTAAATTTAACGAGAGATCAAGTGGTTAGAATAATTTCCCTCATTGAAGATGGAAGGAGTCAGAGGTATGTGGCAAATTTAGTGAGTGTAAATCAGTCGACAGTATCACGAGTGGTAGTAAGGTACCGAGAGACTGGTCTTTATGAAAGACGAGCTGTATCAGGTCGACCAAGAGCAACTACGCATGTGGACAATAGATTTTTAGTACTTCAGGCTTTACGTCGAAGGCATGTGACTGCGAGTCAACTTCAACATGCTTTAGCCGAGACTCGAAATGTACGTGTGTCTTCAGAAACTGTTAGGCACATCTTAAGAGAGTCTGGAATTAGGGCCAGAGTAGCTGCCACTGTACCGAGACTTACAAGGGAACACCGTATAGCACGTCTAACATTTGCAAGAGAGCACGTAAACTGGAATATCAACGACTGGGGTAACATACTCTTTACGGATGAGTCAAGATTTTGTTTATACACTTCGGATCGAAGAATACCAGTTTATAGACGAGATGGCGAGCGTTATTTTCAATGCAATCTAAGATTGGCGACAAACTTTGGAGGAGGATCTATTATGCTCTGGGGTGGAATATCTCTTAGGGGTCAAACCGAATTGGTACAGCTAGATGGAGGATCCTTAACTGCTGATAGGTACATTAGAGACATTTTAGAGATGCATGTTGTTCCTTACGCCCCATTTATTGGTAATGACTTTGTTTTAATGCATGACAATGCACGCCCACACGTCGCAAGAATCGTTACCGAGTACCTTCAAGAGGTAAATTTACAAGTTTTGAATTGGCCAGCGCACAGCCCAGACTTAAATCCAATAGAACATGTTTGGGACCATCTTTACAGAAGGGTGAGATCTGGTAATGTGACGCCAGCTAATCTTCAGGACCTGCAACGGTTGTTAACCATAGAATGGGACAATATCGATCCAGATTATCTAAGAAGATTAATTGGAAGTATGCCACAACGTTGTTTAGATGTTATAAGAGCTAGAGGAGGCAATACGTCTTACTAAATTATCATTAATTTTGATTTTGATTTTTTATTATTCAATGCTGTTTGTGCGCTTACTTCTAATTTATGAAATAAATTAAATAAAACCTTTATTTTTCGTACATTCTTCATTTTTCTTTTAATACTTGTTATGTACTTAAAAAATAACAAAAAACAACAGTACACAATTCATGTTTTAAATTATTTTTAATCCAAAATTTGCAGTTTCATAGGTGATGCGATACTTTTTTGGCGGAGTGTATTTAATACCTAAACTATTTTCGAAATTTTCAGGTAGGTACCTAATAAATACAAATCTTTTAATCTTTTAACAATAGGTGCCCAAGGTGTCTCGATCCGCCTTTATAATTAGCCAATTAATGTAATAGTCGTAATAAAACTATTGCAAATTGAATATTTCTTACCTGGTTATCATTACGTGAAATATAATAATTCAGTTTTATTTACTAAAACTCAACTTAATTTGAGTTATTTTATATTTATAAAAGGGTACTAGCGACTCTAATCCCAGTAAATATTTTAAAACAGTTAAAATTTATAATTTTTGTAATAAAGTACTTTCATATCTTCAACATTTAAACATTTAAAAAATATATATTATTTAACACAGAATAATATTTCAGAATGCTTTTCAATTAGGGTAGTTGAGACAAAAATTACTAGTCTGGTAAAAATATAGTAAAAATCTAGCAGAGCACTTTTGTATTTCCAAAAAGATTGTGCATTTACCTAGAGTGAATGTGTAGCTCGTGGAATATTTTCCAATAACTGTGGCTTAAGGCGTCAAAAATTATAAGGGGAAGTCAAATTCAGTATAAACTGAGCAAGCAATTTATACTTTCAGTTACAAGTGGAGTACAGTAAACTTGTAAAAATAGATTTTATATCACCTTAAATTTTAACCTAGCAGAATAATTGACTTCTCATAAAAGGTAGTTGAAGGGTGAAAAATTACTAGGGTGGTAATAAATAAGTAAAATCTAGCACAACGGTGTAGTATTTCATATTTTCGAAAAGATTTTTCTTTTGTATTCAGCTAGCGTAAATGACATGTGACTGGTAGAATTGGAGTAGTTGGTTAACATTTAGTAAAAACTAACAGAGCAGATTCTTATTTTAAATGGAGTACAGAATAATCCAAAAAAAAGGTCTTCACCTTAAATGTTAACTTAGCAGAATTATTGACTTCTCACAAGGGTTTGTCGGGGGGTAAAAATTACTATAGTGATAATAAATTCGTAAAAACCTAGCAGAACACTGTGGTATTTCAAAATTTTCTTTTTAAATCCACTGGCGCGAATATTAAGCCAGTGGAAATGTTTACAAATAGGAATGGTTTAGGGTAGAACATTATCAAGGTGGACAACTTTTAGTAAAAAGTTAACAGAACAGTTTTTCATTTCAGTTATAAGTGAAGGACGGTGCAAAAACAAAATCTTTTTACCTTAAATTTTAACCTAACGGAATTATTGACTTATCTCAAGGGACAGGTGAGTTGTGAATAATTACGAGGATGGTAATAAATTCGTAAAAACTAAGCCAAAACTGTGGTATTTAAAAAGTATTTTTTTAAATTCCGCTGGCTCGAATATTATGCTAGCGGGAACGTTTCCAAATAAGAAAAAAAATTTTACAGCACATTTTAAGCTAACAGAAATAGTGACTTCTCACTCTCTCAGGGGTAGGTAAGGGCCGAAAAATTACTAGGGTGGTAATAAATTTGTAAACACCTAGCAGAACCCTGTGGTATATCATAAATATATTTTTTTGGAAATTTGTTAGCTTGAATATTCAGCAAGGGGAATTGCTCCCATTAGGATAGGTTTGGGGGTGAAAAATTATTGGGTTAGTAATAAATTAGACAAAAATGGGTAAAAATGAGCCATAGGCAAAAAGCTTTTTTTTTAAATTCTGCTAGCTTGAACCTTAATTCTGTAGAATCAATAAATTGGTTATGCTCATGTGTCCCTGCTAGCTTAGAGGTCCTCAAAGCTTGCCAAAGAAAGAAAAAATAATTCATTGTTACCGTTCAAATTAATTTGACGAATTTTATATGTATATACCAACTGCCAATAAAAAGTATGGAATATATGGTTTTTTACTACGCGTAGTACTAAATGTAGGGTGAAAATCACTTATAGAACAAAATTATTTCTGTCCTTGTTTAAAAAAAATTATAAAATTGCTGGAGCACGTCTATTATAAATGTGCGCTTTTTAAATATAATGTACAAGTTAACTCACGCAAGTCTACCATAGTCCAAAAGCTTTGTTTTCATGGAACACCCTATATATTTATATATTCCTAAAAGCTCCTTAAAAACTTGACCTCAACGAACTATATCATGTAAAGTATATTATGAACATTACACGGTAGGTAGTATGTTGAAATTATATAGTGTGAAAACCACTTAGGAAATACAATTGTCTTTGTCCTTACTTTAGAAAATTATTAAAAACGCCGAAACAGGTCAACTTTTAAATTCAAATTTACATTTTTCAAACATAAATTTAAATGTACAGGTTAGTTTGA
>OU898276.1:142527764-142532764 GCA_918026665.1 Diabrotica balteata
ATAAGGTGCAAGACGATTTATGTGAACTACTTTTGGTTTACCTTTCGGCAACTTCTTAATTCGGTATATTACGTCATTTATTCTCTTTTTAATTTCATACGGACCCTCCCATTGTCTTTGCAGTTTAGGAGACAAGCCACGACGACGTTGGGGATTATAAAGCCAAACAAGATCACCTACTTCATAGCTTTCATTCTTGCGTGGAGAATCGTATTGATCTTTCATTCTGTCACTGGCTAACTGGATGTGTTGTCGGGCAAGTTCATGAATGTTGTTTATTCTTAACTTTAGGCGGTCGACATAATCTTCGCTTGCAACATGTTCTTCGGAAGGTCTGCAGCCAAACTCTAGGTCGCAGGGCTAACGAACTTCACGACCTAACATCAGGCAGGTTGGAGTCTGGCCCGTAGTTTCATTCACGGCCGAGCGGTAGGCCATTAGGAATAAATGAATGTGCTGGTCCCAATCTCTTTGATGTTCTGATACAACTTTGGACAGGTGTTTACCCATCGTTCGGTTCATTCTCTCGACCTTCTTCTTCTTAAGGTGCCGTGCATTTCTGCGTAGGCGTCCACCGTACATCGTCTTGTCAGGTGAGATGTTAAATATTCTGGATTAAATAATTCTGTTTTTAGCAGCATTGCGAAGCATTTCATAGCTGTGGATTCTCTCGACCATTCCATCTGATTGTGGATGAAGGGGTGTCGTTCTGGTCTTATTGACGCCAATCAATTTTGGAAAAGGTTTGACTCGAAGTTTCGCCCTTGGTCGGAGTGGATCTCCAAGGGAACACCAAATCGGCTAAAGAATTCTTTAACCAGTACCTCTGCAACGGTAGCAGCTTCTTGATTTGGTAGCGCATAGGCCTCAGTCCATTTCGTAAAATAATCCATGGCTACCAGGATATATTTATTTCCATCATTTGTCTCTGGAAGTGGACCTGCAATGTCAATTGCTACTCTTTCCATAGGACTACCAACATTGTACTGTTTCATGGGTGCCCTCTTTTTACCAACTGGACCATTACTGGTTGCACACAGTTCATTATTTCCGGCACCATCTTCTTACATCATCTTTACAGTTCACCCAATAGAACCGTTCTCGAACCTTTTGCAGAGTCTTCGTAATACCAAAGTGTCCACCTGATACACCGTCATGCAACTGACGTAATACTTCTGACACTTTACTTTTAGGTACAATCAACTGAAGCTTAGTTTCTGTACCATCATCGTTCTCAAAGGTTCTATAAAGAAGATCATCTTTCAGCACTAGGCAATTCCATTGGCTCCAATAACACTTGACTTCAGGACTACATGCACTAATGTCTTGCCAAGAAGGTCTTTCACTTCGACGCACCCAATCCAATACTCTTTTTATACATGGATCATCTGCTTGAGCGTCTTGTAGCTGTTGAGGCTGCCATTGATCATTAATAACGGTGGTTCGCCTCACGGGGCAAAGTCGTTCTTCTAATTTAAGACAATGATTACGATTTTCACTGTATGGCCGTCTTGATTGAACATCAGCATTAGTATGACTTTTTCTAGCGTGCTCGATCTGTTCTAGCTTTCTGACTGTTGTATTATTTTCTTGCACTTTGTGGCGAATGTGACCTTCGTTGTTACCATTCCAACATCTGGGTTCACGTCTCTTCGGCATCATGTTACGAACTACTTTCCGTACGATTTCCTCCAGACGTTTATCGTTTCGTTCGTCACTCTCTTCAGAGGGTCGTACTTGATAGCTCCGTGAAACTCGACTAGCTATCTCATGTTCCAAGGCAATGGCGAGCGCTTCATCTAAAACTTTCGGTCTTGCTAGTCGTAAAGCTTTCTGTAGTTCACTGTCTCTCAACCCATTGACGAAGGCATCTACAGCAATTTCTTCCAAAATGTTGTCTGGTGCCTCTGGATAGGCCAACAGCGCTATACGAGCAATATCTGCTTCAAATTCTTGCAAACTCTCACTTGGTCGTTGAATTCTACTTCTTATTTGTACTTTGTAGACTTGTTGTAGATGGGCATCTCCGTAACGTTTGTCTAGTCGAGTGAACAAGGTCTGATAACATTTTTCTTGACCCTTAGGAATCGATCTTAGGATATCTGCACCATCACCTCGTAAAGCAGCAGTCAAGGAAACAGCTTTTTCTTGTTCTGTCCAATGATTGGCTGTCGCAATAGCTTCAAATTGTCTAAGGTATATGGACCAAGAGGACTTTCCATCAAACGGTGGCAATTTGAATCTCATATGATGTGTCGTTTCGTCTCTCGGTGATTCTTCTTTTACTACCGGATCTAAGGCTACTTTATTAACAGGAGGTAGCACCTTTGTGTTAGTTATCATGATCTCTAATTGTTTGATCTTCTCTTCTACGTCTTCTATCTTGTCGTTTACATTTTTCTGTATCTTATCGAATGTTCTTGAGACTTCTTCAAATTTCTCATTGTTTTGGTTACATACTTCGTCGAATCTTCTAGACATATTTTCGAATTTCTCGTAGTTTTGTCTAGCTGTTTCTTTAATAATTTGAGAAGTTTCTTCAATAATCATTTGCGACACGTTTTCAAATTTCTCATTCATTTTTGTTAAAACTGTTTCTTCTGCTGATTGAAACTGGAATGTCTCTGGGTCATCTCCATTCTTATTAAGAACATTCTTTAGTCGTTCTTGGAGGATCTTCTTGGACCCGCTGCAATCTTCATCGCGTTCTTCTAGTTGCTCACGCAACTGTTTTACGGAAAGTTGTACTAGCAGCATCTTTGGTCGGGCACACACGTACTTTTGGTTCTTTCGTACAACGATCACTACCGAACTACGCGGATGTTCCCGACGAACAATACTCTTCAAAAGTTCAAAAGTCTCTTTTTTTTCACTGTTGACTTTATTTTTAAATAAATCAATTGTCCTCACACGGTGACACCAATTGTACCGTTTTTAAATAAAACGAGCGGTTCGAATTTATATAAATATATTTATTTATAACTTTACAGTTCGGTATTCTCTTATCAACTAAACTTAAATCCTAATTTCGTTACATATATATACCAAAGTATTATGTTCGAGAATATTCGAGAATAGTCCCACCTCTAATTCGTTATTTGACGGGTGGAAATTTACAGCGCTCGAAATATCGCCGAAACTCTCGGTGCTTCGAAATGCGACCGTTAGGTTAATCTGCGCTGAATGCATGTTCGTAACAATATCATTCAAAAGTGAGAACACATTGTTTTTAATGTGGTGTTAAAATGATAAAAAAGAAATTAAAATTAGTCCTATTGTCCACGATTTATTGTTTCGTAAGATTTTAGTAATCAAGAAATTGTTGACTTAATTGATTTTTAGTCTCTGTCTTTTTAGATTTTAGTCTTTTTTAGCCTTGTTTGAACCTTAAGTTGGAAACAATCATCGAAGAAGTACTTCTTATATAATTATCTTTTTGTAATTAGTACCTATAATTAGTATAAGCCATTCGTTATCAAGAAACTTAAAAAAATAACTGAAAAAAGTGTTTGTGTTCAATGTTATTATAATTATCCAACAAGGAACTAATACAAACTTAATTACTACATTTATTAACATAAATATAAATAAAATAGTATAAAAAAGAAATGGAAAAGACGCTAAATATCGATTACAACTCACTAGATAAACAGCAGAAAAAATTTAAATCACGCAACAACGATCTACATACAAATTTACCAAACTTTCAAATAGAGAAACCACAAAAAAATCTCACAGATGCAGATGAGGTAAAAAGTGATAGTGAAAGGGTATCAGTCCACCACAAGAAACGATGATAGTCCTGAATTGAAAAACACCAAACAAGCTACACTCAAAGATTATTGACTAAGTAAAACTGTTCTTACAGATACGAGGCACTTAAAAATGAGAAACCTAGAGAAGAGGTTAAAATGCTGTATGACCAAAAAGATGAACAGCCACCACCTATATTTATACAAAATGTCGAGTGTATTAAACCACTACAGGAATTACTACAGCAGATAACTTCAGGTAAATATACTTTAAATTGTCTTGCTAACAACCAAATTAAAGTTCTAGCTGACTTATCCAAAAACTATTGGATAAGTGTTGACAGATGACATTAAAAAAGCGTTGCTAGTGCACGGACATACATATCTCCAACATTAAGCAAAGAGGCACAAATAAAGATCTGCCACTATTTAATATAAAACTAATTGACTATTCAAAGTAATAATAAAGATTAAGATTAGATTAGATTAACACTTTTGCCTGTCAATAAACTGTTTTTTTAAACACTCGCAGGTAAAATCTTTTTAAATAGAATTAGAAAGCCCATACTCATTATAATCTTTTCATCGTCTGTATATAACCTAGGATTAAGATATTGTAATTAACCTTTTGTAATAGAAATGCATTATGCATTAGTAACCAACGGGAAAACCGGTTTTAGAGCAAACATTTTAGTTTCTCTGAAAACAGTAATGGGGTTTTTTCTTAATGATTGTAAACAAAATAAAGCTTTTTGATTGGACAGTTTTTGGGAGAATTGACAATTGAAAAGCCAATGGGAGAATTGATTGTCAATGTATGAGAGAAAGTGGCAGTTGTCATTTGCTCATCGAAAGAAAAGGTCGCATCTCGATAGAGAATGGAAAGAAGTTTGTGGAAGGAGATTACAAGTTGATGAAAAGATATCCTTGGATCTAAAGTGGCAGTTTCTAGACTACGTAGGAAATAGTATGGCGGCACCAAGTTAACAGAAAGAGGTCCTTGTGTCATTGAGAAGTAGCTGAGTGTTTGGTGAATTAAATCTTAAGTGTTAATTGTTGGAGAATTGAGTCAAGTGTTTCGTACAGTTACTGCAGGAGGATTGCAGATACGAAAAGAAGAAAGTCGAGGCGAATAGTGGCAAATCACACTGATGTGGAGTGTCGACGATTCTGCGTATGGTCCAAATACAATCAACGAAGGAAAGGTAAGTGATTTTCTGTTCAAAATTGAAAATTTTGTAACTGTGC
>OU898276.1:142537764-142557764 GCA_918026665.1 Diabrotica balteata
GCTTTTAAAAACATAATCGGTAATATATTATTTCGGTTTTGACCTGGGCACGTATCAGAATAGAGGACTAGTTTTTCTACCTCTTCTGGCAAGTATTTAATAAACTGAAATAAGCAAGATGCGATCTCATCAGCTCCTCGTTGAGCTACACCTTCGTGCCACACATAACAATATGTCCGTTTTGTGGTGATATTGCGGATCGTTATATTGAAAGTCCATAACTTTCTTTTATAGAAGGACACACTAGATGTCAAATTAGGTGTAGCCAAACATTTCTGCAAATCAAATGCAACTACTACAATCTTGCCTAAGCTCCGCATACTTTCTTCTTTGTCGCCTTGTTTTGTTGTATAATGAAAGGAAGCCTTATCCTGGTGTTGTTGGCGTTCATTTTCTAATCTTTGTTTTTCTTCTTCGGAGGCACAGCTTTTTATTTTCAGAAATAATGAATCACAGGTTTTGCAAGTGTCATTAGATGGCTTCTTAAACTTTAAATTAAGATTTTTAAATAAGTTTCGAAAAACACTTAAACTCAAGGGGGCGTTAGTTGCATTAGATTTTGTGTCATTGAATTTTTCTTTATATAGCCTGTATAAGATTTGTAAATTTAATTCTTGCCCTAAATACTGCTTTGAAGTGTGACTTCAGTACCACTTCTGTACAGACAGTGACTACTGTAGTGGCACCACTTCAGTACCACGTCATTACCATATTTTGGAAATATATTAATAAAATTTCGAGCAAATGAGATATCTGCTTCTGAGCGCTTGTTACCTGACGGCTGCATACCTCTTAAATCGGACTTGAGTATGATAGAAGTAGGAGATGCTTTCTTTTTTTTTAACAATCTAAGAAACCTCTGGTTTCGCCAAATATTTTCAAAAAGCAACATTTACAGATATTACCATCCATATTCTCCAACGTATAAAGAACCGTAAATTGCCTATTTTTGACTGAGTTACCACGGCGTGTCCTTTCTTTAGGTTTTACTGTTATTAAACTAGCCAAATAACGTTTCTGTGTATCCCTAGTTGTCAAGTTTCTGTAGTCTCTAAAAATTTGCTTTAGATCAACAGAGGCAGTATTTTCATGACATTTTGCTCGACAGTTTGTGGACACAGGTATCGAAATTTTAGCTGAAATGTTCTTACCTTTAGCAGTAATGTATTCCTCACCCTTTCTTTTTTTATCAGAACGACTTTTTCTTAACTTCCGTTGCATTGGACCCTGGCCCTTTTTTCTTTTTTTTTACAGTTATTTGCGCCAAAGGATAGACATCATCCAACTCGTTTTGAGTGTTCGGAATCCGCGTTTCCATGTTCATGTTCAGAACCTGATGGTTCCCATAAATCGCTAGATCCAGAACTAAAATCATCATCAGGAGTTACTTCAGACGCTAATACATTCAGCAGATGAGTATTTTCTTCAAGATTTACTGGTGAAAATAGTGCTGGTTTTAAAACGTGCAAATTATTTTCTTTACTTTCAGAGGGGCCTGGATATGAAGCTGATTCAGCCAGTTCTACACTAGTGATAAACGAGTCATCCAAAATGTTGCTAGTAACAACTGTGCTTACCTAAAAAAATAAAATTTATTATAAATCATACAATAAATGCAAATATAAGTATTGTTATACATTCTTATATATTCTTGTACACAAAAATTAAGCAATTATTTACCACATAAAATTAAACATTAAAATACTTACATTATTAGAAGACGACTGTTCATTTTCTAATAAACACATCTTAATTATTTTTGTAATACGAGAACTTGTATTATTATAAGCCATGTTTGCCAAATTACTCGATCGCATTTACAGCGTCATTCGCCTTTGAAAGATTTAGACAAACTGACTTACTGACTAAGTGTAACTTAATAGCCATAGATAAACCTTAACACTAACACAATGTGATCGATACGTTCGTGAATACGACCAAATGCTCATGATAAGTACAAAACAACGAAAAGAAAAGTTTGATAATAATACATGATATTTACCACTTACATAAAAAATTTACAGAAAATGCTACGTAAATATAATATTTCTTTGAATCAAAGATGTTAAGTGGGACATAGCATAAAATTACCAAAATAATTTGCATATTATTTGATCTAGACATGATAAGTACCAATTATCAGATATGAACCAAAATGTTATTGTTTAGTTTTATTTTCGGGTACATGATATAATATTTTAACAGGACTATACCAAACAAAATTTGAATAATAGGGACTTATCGATATTATACCAAGCTGTGGCACGTTTTCTAGACGTGATGGACAAACCATAGTCAGATCAAACGAAAATAAATCAAAAACAAAATGCAGTGATGCACTTAACAAAATTTTCGCTATTTTGGAGTTATCATGTTTCTCCCAAACACCACAGATATATATATATATATATATATATATATATATATATATATATATATATATTATATATATATATATATATATATAGCTGTCCCTACACCTGAGAGAATTAGTCGAAATGTTTACATATCCCCTACAATATCTGATAAACATATCCTATAAAAATATAACAATAAAAATCCAGAGAAATTATTTGGAAGCAGAATAAGAAATATTGTAAAGAAAATTGGATTGTACAAATATGTTTTATTTTTCTTATAATAGTAACATATTTATTTTCTTTTTATGTAAATTTTTTATTATTAAAATATCCATGTGAACTCCAATAATTAAATTTTTTTAATGATACCAAAAGAATATTTATTCGTTTTAGAGTTGTTTTTTAACAAAAATAATTTTTTAGCACTTATCATTAAAATTATATATTATTTATTCACACCTACAATATAATTACAATTTCAAAACAAGTAATTAACATATTAGCGGGTGTCTTTATCCAAAATATCAATTTTATTTTTAAAATATTCTCTAATAACTTCAAGACAATCTAGATCATAAATATTAATTACGGTAAATAATCGGAAAAGAGAATTAGTTAAAAACTGTCTATTCTAAGTGTATTAGAAACATATTTTAAAAGTGGAAGTAGTTTTAAAACAGTGTCCAATATCAAATCTTCAGAATTCATATCCGAAATTGGACAGTATAATTTTATCACCCAGTAGACCGAATGAATTTATTTGTTATTAAATACACACACGTAGTTAATTAGGTTACATACGGATTTGGTCAATTATCAACAATATAATTTGGACATCAGTCAAAAGTGCTGACAAAGTTAAACAATTTACATAAATTAGACACACATCTCACGCGAGGCCCACGAATATATTGACCCAATTAAAACTTATATAAAACTAATATCTTTTGCCTAGAGAAGTATTCAATCAATATTCACTCAACAAACTTGATAGTCTTCAGCGATCAACTGCAACAGTCTCTACTCAAAGTAATCCCGGGTCAATACCCATAGTTTACGTCTCATCAATAAACTCTGCTACTATTATTTGGTGTTTCCATTACAACTGAACGAACATCTTCACTGAGTCAACGAAGGGGAATTTGTTCAAACAGCTAAAAGGATTGTAGTCTACTTCAGGAAAAATACAATTATCTACGGTTGTTCTACATATTGTTACGATAATAAATATTATGGCGTATAAAACTGTAAATATAATATGACTAATTATTTTCTATTTCTAGTAATTTCGGCGCTCATACCTGTTTACCTGCCGGCGGAAATTACTAGACCCTTCTTCGAGACCAGTCCATGAGTCACCTAATAGATGGAAGGTCATCGATTCTTCGCCAGATCCTTCTAAATAATGGCATTTTATATATAATAACGGGATTTTTATTGAGGAGATCAGTCAGTCAAAAGAAGATATCGTACGTTGTATCGTACGTAGATAAATTATATAATTATTAAGTGTAAAATAAATTAGTAGTAATAAAGACTTTGATAAATTTGTGAGTGTTATAAATATTGAACCTTTAGTAAATTAAAATAAGAACAATAAATTAGAATTATTAAAGACTTTACAATATTATTATTCAGGTCTAAGCTTCCACCTCAGCTGAATAAGATAAAAAAAATCTAGTTAGTTAGAAAAAAAAAACAATTCCGAAAGCTAGACCAAAAGTCCAAAGAGTGTTTCTGTAACATCCTGGCCAAACTTCTGACTGCAGCCCTAATAAACTTTGTTGTTATATATATATATATATATATATATATATATATATATATATATATATATATATATATATTTATATATATATATATATTTATATATATATATATATATATATATATATATATATATATATATATATATATATTACACACATTACACACATTACACACATTACACACATTAAAATAGACATGTGTCCCTGTTACAATGGTACAACTTTATGTAAGTATTGGATTTTAATGGTATTTTAATTATATTACAGTCTTTCCCTAAATTATAGCATCTGCGGCGAAACGATCTGTTGACATGCCCTTTTGAATAGTAGTGCATTTGACTATTCTTTATTCTAAAAAAAACATGGTTAACAGTACACTTATTTGTTTATTTATACCAAGTCAGTGGATTTATGTTTATACTTGTATAAATAAAAGTCTGATATAGATGAACTGAGCAACATTTATTGTTATTTACTGACAAAACATCAAAAATGAAATAAAGACTTACTTGTATACAGGGTGGTGAATCGGCAAACGGGCCATAGGAAACTCAATGGTTAATTCTAAATTGTTGAATTCCTGCTTCCCTAATTATTTTACACCAAAAGTCATGGGAAACTATTTGTAGAGGACTCAAGTATGTATCGAAAACAACTGTTAAAATTATTCTACGACTTAAACGTATTCCAAAATTTTGCTAAAATATAATACATTTTTCTGTGAAAAAATGTGTATTACGTGTTGCGTTTTGTCATATTATTGTTTCTGATATTTGACAATATTTAAATCAATTATATTATATTTATCTATGATTTAAATGGCCAAAATTTTGTGATTTATTGTTTAAAACAATTAAGTTGATTAAAAAATGTACTCAGTTGAGGAGAAAAAAGCAATAATAAAAATGTTTTATTCATGTTTTATTATAACATTTGTTATAGTTTTATGTTTAGAAATAATCATATATTATTATTAGGAATAAAGATCACAGTAACAGTATATGGAATTCATTGAATTTGTTGTATAACTTAACTTAACATGGAATTAAATTTTAGTGAATTAGAATATCTTACGTTAAATAAAGATCCGTTAGTGGCAGGAAAAGGTTCGCGCTATTGCCTGAATACAACATTATGCGATTTTTCGTCAACTGAGTACATTTCATTATATTGATCGATTTGTAAACAATATAATTTATTGTTCACAAAGTAATAATGTTCAGTAGTAGTAGTATTTAGTAAAATTCATTGTTTATAATTTAATTATAAAATAAAAAATTGACAATTCAAATTGTTAAACATCTGACATTAATATGATAAAACACAAACGTCCTAATATATATTCTTGCATTACGTGTGGCCTAACTTTTAGGGGTGGTCTGAAAAATGTATCACATTTTTTCAAAATTTTATTTGATTTTTATTTGATTCGTAGAACGGTTTTAACATTTGTTTTTAATTCAGATTTTAGTCCTCTACAAATAGTTTTTTATGACTTTTGATCTAAAATAATTAGAGAAGCAGCAATTCAACAATTTAAAATTTCTCATTGAGTTTCCTATGGCCCGTTTGACGATTCACCACCCGGTATATATACACCACAACACACCTGCAACCAAAACATTAATAATTAATAATAATTAATTTTTAATCATACTATTTTTGTTTTTTTTTTCTTTCTATTCCCTATGGATCAGTCAAAACACGCCATTAAAAGATGTCACATACGAATTTTTACTATCTTTAACTAAATTTTAAAATGTATTTTGTCCATTATTTTATATGTTCTATTTTATATGTGTGTTAATGTTGAGTGCCATAGCTTTATAGAAATAATCTCAACGACTAGTAAGTTGCACTGACAGTTTGTGATATATTGTAAGTATTTACACATTATTCTAAATGCAGTGTCTTGAAAAAGGAATTAAACAATTTCGAAAGCTAGACCAAAAGTCAAAAGAGTGTTTCTGTAACATTACGGCCAAAATTCTAACTGCAGCCCTAATCAACTTTGTTTCAATCGACAGTCACTAATGTTCAGTATATATATATATATATATATATATATATATATATATATATATATATATATATATATATATATATATATATGATATAAAAATTATTAATATTTCTTGGGTTTAGGTTCGATAAAGATATGTTACATGTGGAACTAGATTTTATTTTCCATTGCAATCAATCAACGTTTCGGCAGGAAACCCTTGCCTTTGTCAAGATTCTAATATATATATATATATATATATATATATATAAGGACAAACAGATATTGTAAAATATGTATATATATGACTTACCAAAACGTAAAAAACGTGACACAGACATTAACGAACTGACATATAAAAATTGATATCTGATATCTCATTGTTTACTGTCATTAGTATATAATTATTTTTATATGGGCGTATCGTTGATGTTTTCGAAAAAGGTAAGGTGGAGATATAATGACTTTAAGAGCTTTTTATGATTGTATTTAGGTTTTGTGTACCTTTTTTGTCATTTATTGCGTTGGAGTTTCTTTTTATTTCTATCGATTCGTATATCTCCCTCTTCTTTTTGTTTTTTTCTGTTTTTAAAATTTTGATGTTTTTAAAATCAAATTTATGCTTCTACCCGCTTTCATGTTTTGTGAGCGCAGGACGTTGTTCTTGTCATATTTGTGAGAACGAATTCTGGATTGAAGCAGTTGACTGGTTTGACCGATATAGACACCTTCACAGTTAGTAAATGGTATCTCGTAAACAACATGTGATTTTTTAAGTTTTGGAGTTTGTGTTTTTAGTTTTGTGAAATATTTATTTAAGAGGTTGTTGCCTTTTTGAGCCACTGTTATATTATGTTTGGCTAAAAGATTTGTTAGTTGTTCGGATAAAACTTTTATATATGGAAGAGTTGTATAAGTGGTTTTGATACTGTTGTGTTTGTTGTTAGTTTTATTGAAAATCGTGTCGATTAGATGTTCGGGATATGCATTCTTTAGAAGGGCATTTTTTGCTTTTTTTATTGCAGTTGGTCTGTATTCTGAATCTGTTAGTTTTATAGATTTATCAGCGAGACTTATAATTCCAGACTTCTTATGGGAAAGATACATATATATATATATATATATATATATATATATATATATATATATATATATAATATATATATATATATATATATATTTATACAAACATCTAAGTTTATTAGGGCTGCAGTCAGAAGTTTGGCCGGGATGTTATAGAAACACTCTTTTGACTTTTGGTTATTACCAAATATGGAAATTACGTACAAAAAATAGTGAAAAGTGTAGCTAAGAAGGATTTCTATTATGAGGGTAAGGAAAAAAAATCGGTCATCGTTTATGGATATATTAGTAAATTAGTAATTTAGTATTTTCAATCATCGTATGGATAAAGGTAAAAGACTCTGAGAAGTTGATATGGGTGGTGACTCTTTGCGCTGGACGAGTGATAAAAAATTGTCCACAAAAAAAACAGGGTTCTAATTCATGTTTCCATATTATTATATAAAATTTATAAATATTTTTGGTTATTTTATTTAATACAATTTGAAGGTACAATCCAGAGCGTACAAAAAAATAAATGCAGTTAGATCGGAATACGACAATAGTGGTGAAAACAACTGGAAAAAGAGAAATAGAGGAGAAAGTCAAGTCTGTTATTTTTAAGAACAAATTAACGTCACCGAGCCAGAATAGCCCCCAAAATGAGGATACGCTATAAATGATACTTACGTGAACTTTTGGCGCAGAATGACAATATGATGGCCAAAATGACAAAGCTGAGTAAAGAACAAAGAAAGTGTTTTGCATGCTGGCACATTATACCTTAGCACCGGGACTGTTTTCCTTCTTTGGGTACCGTGCATATATAGTACTTGGGAATATTTGCCTCTATTAGTCTCGATTTTATTATAGTTATAGTAAAATGACTGCTAGGATCTAGCATATTCTATCACGAAAATTCAATAGGAGGTTACCGCCTGTCGGCAATTAACATTCTGAAATATTATAAGACCAATTGCAAAGTAATAAAATAGCAAAGTAAGCAACTGTATTTATTATAAATAAAGCATCGCAAAGTTTATTTTGATTGTTTTTGGCTTTTCAAAAAAAATATTATATTTTCTAGAAGAACATTCATAATTGGCGCAAAGTCGGTAAGTAAGTAAAAAAGATCTTTAAAGATCCTCGTCAATTTAAAGTGTTTGTTTACTATCCCAAGAACCATCTCTAGAAAAACCGCCTGCAGAGAATTCGCGCGAGGAAATAAGAAATTAGAAGTCTTCAAGATCGAAAGAATGCACATCAGCATCATCTATATCTTGCAAGCGAATTTTATTAAATTAACAAGTAGAGCAAATGAAGTTATACCTGTATATGGATGTGAAACTTATGATGAAATAAAAAATGTATTCTTTTAAGATTTTAGAAAACAAAGAGATGAAAATTCGCTTACAAGGGATATATTTGAAATTTAGTCTCAACGAAATCTGTCATGGATTTTTACTAAAAATTATCGAACATAGAACTGCATACTGTAAATGATGAGATAAAAAAAGTTCCATCAACACACTCTCACAATATTCCTAGCTGGCATATAAAAACCAATGGGTTCCTTTATTAAAGCAATAAGACCAGGAAGTTAAGTAACAGAAATACAAAGTGTGCAAGGAAAAAACAATGTAGTATATTTTCAAAAAAATCAGATAACTCAATCCACAACATTGGGAATAAAATAAGACATACAGCAGCAAAAAGTCCAGTTCTTGGCATACCTATTTCAGAAAAGCCACTTAACTTTTACAATAACCAAATTATTATCAAAACCGTCAATTATAGTCCACCACCTCCAGCAATTGTCAAAACGATTCCTAATAAAAAGCGTTATCTAGTTGTAGCGTTTTATATTTTAACCATTTTTTTAGTCCTTGTTAGTGGAAGTGTGAACTTTTAGGATACAGGTTAGAGACCTCATTTTTGTTTACCAACTGATTACTAAGTCAAGAGCAGAAGAGCAGAAGAAGTTTGCAGCAAACTAATTGAGTTTTGGATTTCAGTACGCGGGAGTGCAAGTGAGACTTACCATCAGGTGATAAATGAAAACGGTTGTTTCTCAAAATTATCATATTTTCTTCTAGTTGTTGAAATTGATTTCAGTTATTTTGTGTGTTTGCTTTCATCCAATTTTTAAAAAATAAGGTCTACTCAGGTTAATCATTTGAAATCAAGAGAGTTATCTTATGAGCTTTTCATAAGAGGTAAAAATGTTCCAAATAGGAGAGTTGAGAGCTTTGTTGGCCATGGAAGCCACTTCGTCTTTAAGTTTAGTTGATTTGGTTAATAATGTAGTAGATCCTGAGAAAGACTTGTGTGAGATTAAGTTGATTATAAAAGATTTATGTATTAGCGCTCAATCAATAAATGTAGAATCAAATAAGGCTGATTTTGCTAGATTTGAGACAAGGTCTACACATTCAGATATCAGATTAGAGAATTTTCCTATGAATGATGTTGAGGAAGATGTATTAAAGTTTATTCAAGAGTGTAAAAATGATTTGTTGTTGTTACAGGGTGATGTGTTAGAAAAACTGGAAATATTTAATGATATAGTAAAACCATCCACTAGTAGCCCAGTTTCAGTCCCTGTAGTTCAAAGTTGTAAAGTCCCAGCCCCAATAATACAGGTTTCAACTCCTGTCTTTATTTTTGATCTACATATTAAGTTTAGTGGTGATAGTAAAGCCCTTCACACATTTTTAGAGAAAGTTAGAGATTCTGCTAGGTCTAGGAATATTTCCAAAGACATCCTGTTTCGTTCAGCCCTTGAGTTATTTAAAGGTAATGCTGCTATTTGGTATAGGAGTGTTAGAGATAAAATTAATAGTTGGGATAAGTTAGTTGCCCTACTCAAATCTACTTTTTTGCACCCAGATTATAATGATAATCTCTTCGATGAAATTAAAAGTAGAAATCAAAAAAGGAACGAATCCATAACCATTTATTCAGCAGTGATGGAAAACCTTTTTAAACGTTTGGAAACATATCCTAGTGAAGCCCAAAAAGTGAAGATAATGAGGAAAAATATTTTAGTGGACTACATTCCTCTGATAGCCCTTCAAGATTTTGCTACAGTAGAAACGTTATTAGCAACTATTAAACGTTTAGAGCAGAATGTACTGCCCTTGTTGCAGACTACTAAAGGTCTTGCAGGTATTGCAATTGATGATTCAGAAAAGCCCAAAGAACAAGTTCATGGGGTGAATAATCAAAACAGGCAAGATAAAAGTTTAGTAGGTAACAAACAGGACAGAGAAAATTCTTCTAGGAGACCCAACCCCAAAGATAAGTATGAAAATAATAGACCCAGTCCACTAGAGAATACTGAAATAAGAAATCAGTCTTTTTTGTCCTCATCTCCAATGATGCAATCTTTTTCGTCCCCACCTCCATTAATGCAGTCAGTCCCTTATCAAGCTCCCAGAAATCCGAAAAAGAATATTTGTTTCAATTGTATTACCAGGTCATATTTCCCGTGACTGTAGAATCAAGTCAGTATTTTGTTATCGTTGTGGTTATAAAGGTGTAACCATATCTTCTTATCCTAAGTGTAGTATTTCGAATAGATCTAAGTCTAATAGACCTTAAAGGTCATCGTTAAACCCAATTTTTGAAAAGAAAAGTTTCGATAGTCGTCCGCATGTTAGTATTTCTGTTTTTTTCCAGAAACTTTGTAGTTCTTTTAGACAGTGGTTGCACTACGTCTATTGTAGGTGCCGCTGAAGTTGAATTTCTAAATTCCCAAGGAATTAAATATAATCCCACATCTACTAAGCATGTCCGCTTAGCATATGGTTCCAATAAATCAATTGTTGGTACCATTGATCTTCCAGTAGTGGCTGATGGTGTGTGTCATACAGTTAAATTTTTTGTTGTACCTTCTGTCCCTTACCGTTTCATTTTGGGAAATGATTTTATGCGTCAATTCTCACTGTTATTAAACTTTGAGGATAGGACATGGCATTCTTCCCGAAGAAAAATAAGATAGAAACTATCCAAAATATTAAATATTTAGAAATTGATGTAGATAGAATAGACCCTTGGTTCGATAATTTGAGATCAAAGATACTCAAATCCCACCTCGATTTTCCACAGTGGAAGGTGGAGAATGATTTTGTTTATAAGTTTGCCCTTACAAGAAATTCTTTTAAGACTAATGATGTAGAGTGGAAAATTCTTGTGCCCAAACCAAAAAGGTTTGAAGTTATGAAGTCTTATCATGAGCCACCTACGTGTGCTTACTTTGGATTTTTTAAAACTTTGTCACGTATTCAGGAAAGATATTATTGGCCCCAGATGCGTGTTGATGTGCTTAAGTTTGTCAGGTCATGTAAAGTTTGTGGTGCTCAGAAGACACCAAATTATGCTCCATTAGGTAAAACGGGTAAGCAGAGAGAGGCCAAGTTCCTTTGGCAGATTGTAGCAATAGATCTGATAGGACCCTTTGTTCGTTCAAAGAAAGGTTATACGTGGGCATTAGTAGTTGCTGATTGGTTTAGTAAATATACTTTAGTCCAACCTTTGAGAAAGGCCACGGCTAGGAATATTGTTGAGTTTTTGGAAAATTATGTTTTCCTAATGTTTGGTGTTCCTCAAATCTGAAAAATCCTCTCTTAATTGAGCTCTGTAATAGGTATAACGTTCAGAAAGTATGGTTTAGCCCAGTATATGCACCTCAGTGTAATTTTGTGGAGAGGAACAATAGAACCATTGGTACAGCAATACGTACGTATGTTAAAAACCACGTAGATTGGGACAAGAATTTAGCAAAGATCAGACAAGCTATTAACACTGCAAAGCATGAAGTAACTGGATATACTCCAGCATTCCTGAATTATATCCGACATGTTCCTTTAAGTGGAAACTATTATGGTGTTGATCATAAGGATCAACAGAATCAAGATATAGAGATAATTCCAGGTGACCGTAACATGTATGCTTCAGAAGTCAAAGGTTTAGATAAAGTTTTTAAAAAGGTTAAGGCTAATCTTCGAAAAGGATATGAGCGTAACGCTAGGAGTTACAACTTACGTAGAAGAGAAGTCCAATTTCAAGTGGGTGATAAAGTTTGGAAAAGAAATAAGGTTTTGTCTTGTGCTGTTTATGTCCAAACTAGCACCGAAGTGTATTGAAGCAACTATAAAGAAAAAATTGTCACCAGTGGTTTATCGTTTATCAGATTTAAATGGTTCTGATCTTGGTAAGTGGCACATTAAAGGTTTAAAGCCTTTTGTGTCAAATGAGGACAATATGTCATCTTTCAGTAATTAGTTCATCCTATCCCCTGTCAATATTTTTGAGTTTGTATGTTGATTTGACTTCATCCCTTTGGAATATTGTTTCACTTTTGATAATTTTAATTCAAGTAACCTATTTTATTTGGGAGACACATGTGAGAATCACATTTTGTCATATGTAGGTATATAGATGAAGGGTCTATATCCTAACTTGCTAGGCGTATAGTGGAGATAGTAGACGCCTACCTGTTAACTGTAGAGCAATTTTTTTGGATTTGTGTATAGCACTTGGTTTAGGCAACTAGGTGTCATGGCTATGCCTGCCCAACAAATCACTTGTGTTACTGCTGTGAATGTCAGCGAAGTTCACTGCAGGGCATAAGGTTAGCTTCCCCTAAGGCATATAAACTCATATCAATTACAGTTCATTTTAGAGTCAACAATTTTAGTCTACTCGACTTTAAAGAGTCTGGCGATCGATGGCACGCTAGCCCATTCTTTGTAACTAACTTTGTTTTCGTTGTTTAATCCCATGCTAGCCATCATCTAAAAGATATTATTAAGAAGTTTCGACTCAGTTGAGAGGTCATCTTCTGATTTGGTTTTTTGTTGTTTTGGCCTTATCAAAAACTGGATAAGAATTATCTGAGTTTTTTATTTTAAGAAGGGACATTGTAGCGTTTTATATTTTAGACTTCTGTAATACATCCCTGGTTGTTTTTACCAAAAAAACGATCGTTTATATAGGAAGTTTTTTTAAAAATATTTCGACGAAGTTAAATGTATGTTGTAAATATTTCAAGTTTTTTTGCGACGAGATAAGGCAACAATAATATGTTTTTATCTCTGTGTTACAAAGTCAGGTAAAGACACCGGTTTTTGGGGTCGTCAATAAACTACATGCTATTTTTAATTTGTATTATGTTATAACTATTTCAACAAGTTTTTTGTCGCCTAGAGGATTATATTTTATGATGCCCCTTAATATAAAAAAGAGGTTTTATTTATCTATCATCGTTAGGAACGAATAACAAGGGGATATTTGTTTGTTTACGCTTTGTAGACGTAAAGAGGAAATTTTATTTGGCGTGGAATTTGTAAAATTTAACGCAGATGAGTGTGGACGAATAGATTTCAGACAGGGCAGACGTATTACAATGTAAGTGGAAGAACATATTTGAAACGGTGGAAGACGCTTTTGCGGATATATAATGCTGGGGCAATTGTGAATCGAAGAGTCGATTCAAATTTTTTAATAATGTCTTAAAACTAGTTAAAGTGATAATACTGGTTGCTTTACATAAGCAGCTTTGTCAGAGTGGTCATTGGATTTGAATGAAAACTGGCAATTTTTGAGAAGTATGGTATGGAATGTCCCCGTCGTCAGCTTGATTCCTCCACCAGGTTCCTGTTTAGATCGTTCCTGTCTGAGTACGGAAATGTTTTCCTGTTTTCCATTTTGAGAATCTGTCCAAGTAGCTTCCCAGAGATGTAGCAAGATTTTCCTTCTTAAAGTTAAGTGAAACATGTGAGAAATAAGGTAACTTTTATTATATTAATTTTTTCCAGGTTATAAAGACATTTTTAATAATTGCTTTCATTAAAATAAAGGAATTTGTAATAATTAAAGTTTTATATTATTTTTGTCGTAGAGGTTAAATTCAATAATATTTTCATAAAAAGGATATCCATAAGATTTTGATAATCTAAATTGGCCATATATAACCTAGGAACCATTTCAAAATTTTTGTAGCAATCTTTTATGTAAACAAAGAACATGTAAGTTTTTATTAATTTGAATTATGTTGTATAATATGTTCTTGCAAAATCTGTATTTTTGATAACTATTTGTTTGGGACAAAAAAAACGTTTAATTTGTTTCTCTGATCTATTTTGAGTTTTATTTAAAAAAGATATATTTTTGATGTTTTATAATTATTTCCCTAGTTACAACTAGTGGTTGTAATAGGTATAATTAGGCACCTCAAGTGGCGCCCTATAATAAATTCCTTGAGGTGTTTCCGGTTTATTTTCATTTTGTTTGTCCCAAGAGATTTGTATAAGTACCCTTTTATTTCCTTTTTTTTGTAATTGCCCCAATCCAACCCCCATATCTTCAACTTATCCACGATCCAGCTCTCCAACAACCAACTGAGTGCCGTACGCACTAGTTCCGATTATTTTGTTTGCCCAATATTGTCCCCCATATTCTTACCCTGTGGTAAGCAAAATAGTCGTTACATAGTTAGCTATCGAAAGTGCAGTGTACAAAAATTTGCGAAATTATTAGAGAAACGTTTAAAATTATTCATACCACTTAATAAAATGTAATCTTTTATTGGAAGATGTTAACTCAGAAGAAAATAAAAGGAACTTATGAATAACTATCATAAAGGACAAAATAACCATAGATTAATAGCTGAACCTAAAAGCCAAATAAGAAAACGATATTACTGTCCAATATGAAGAAAGATATATTAGACATCATAAACTTGTACGATATATGCCAAGAAAATAAATATGCATACTTCCTCATAAGCCAAAATAAAAGAACAAATGGACATATCGGCGTAAAAGATTAATTTGATGTTGACATAGAGAAATTAATACTAAATAAATATGTACAAAATCATAGAGAGATAACTAAAGAATTATAAAAGGAAGTTAACCAGCATATACAAGAAAATTAATATAAAGTACTCTAAAACAGAAACAAATCGAGACAAGTTTCTATTATTTACAAACCAAGCACAAAAATTTATACACGGAAGACACTCACCAGAAACAAAATACTTCCACGATATTCCGCAAAACTTACTAAAGGAAATAACGAAGGAACTGTTAACATATTAAAAGCCAAAGTTCATACGAAAAATATAAAACATTAATCTAAGTCACAAACTAATTTTGAATCCTCCCTACATGATTACTCTGACTATGGGGGAGGAAGTGGAGATCAAGGATCTAAAAGACAACCCAGGAATAATTCCTCTCAACCTGAAAAAAGCAAAGATTCACACTAGCGCACATAATTTTATACACTTCTTCAAACTACGACCAATAAAGAAAGAAATAGAAAGAATTGACGCCCAGTACAAAGCAGTTACTACAGCAATTTAAAATGGACTCAGCCATCCGTACTTCAGCAGTATACAAAACTTTGACCAAGCTCTAAGATGCCATTTAAAATCAGGTCAATAAAAATTCTCAACAGTTCAACCAAATAATAGAACAAGAATAGGGCTCATAAGTGAATTAGGAAGAATTGTCAAAACTACTTCTATCAATTTAGACATCTTTGAAGAAAAGGTACGGAGTCGAACAGTAGGCCCAATAATTGAGAATAATTGAGAATAGCAGGTGATAAATCACATACAATTATAAAATATGTAATATATATGAAGAACCACCTTTATCTCAGTATGTTCGCCTAAAGCGTCTTTATGGGCAGGCCATGTATTTAGAATGGAAGAAAACATGTTTCCAAAAAAACTGTCCAGTGCGAGAATGCATATAAAGAGACCAAAAGCATTGTTGTTTGTGGTAAAGTATTACCTTTGAAAATGAATTTACCTAAATTCTCTCTAATACAACTTGGATCAAATCTTAAACTCAAAAAAGATCAAAGAGATAAAATCTTAAGATCATTAAGATCAAATCTTAAACTCAATCAATGTCTGTAAAAGTGAATTTACAAGAACAAACTGAACAAATAATCTACAGAAGGAATAAGGTAGTCGATAAAATGTATGTAAAAGAATACATAAATGATCTATGTCAATCTTGATGTTATTTTAAAAAAAAGTGAATGTTGGTTTGTCGCAAGATTTAGTAAATAAAAGTGGACGCTATTTAATAAATTCTAAGCGTTTTCTTAACTACTTCAACTGAAATGTGTAATAAATATGTAATTATTATAACCACATAACCAATGTTGTAAAACTATTTATAATTAAAATATTTATGATTTAGTCCAAGAGCACACCAAAGTAGTAAAAGAAGACCACCTACACGTTGGGCTGACGAAATTAGGCGTATCATAAAAAATTGACAACAAAGATCACAAAATCGCAAAGAATTGAGGAGTTTAAGGAAGGCCTATGTCCAGCAATGGACGAGATAAATAGGACATGATGATGATGATGATGATGATTCAAACAAAAATTGAGAAGAAATTATTGAATGTTGTTTCATGTTTTAATAAAATAGTAATCAAAACCAGTTTGAAGTATCAAGAATTTTAAATCACTACGAACTATTTGCTAATAATTCCAAAAGTAATTGTAGAAACAGATGAGGATGTTAATATAAAAGTATCTAGAAAACATTAGCAGCACTTGTAACTTATCTTATACTATATTTGTAACGTCATAAGGATTTTTATTAAATTTACCCGTGATATCGATCGGATGATAATTTTTGTGTGATTTGTTCTCCACTGGTGATGCGGCCAACATGGTTATATTGTGTCCTTTCTTTAAAAGGCCTTCCGCTAGTTCGTAACCCCATATTTGATGACTTGGACTCGGAATATTACTAACGTAGAGAATATTTGATCCAAAAACTGAATTTAAACTAAAATATAGTAAAAAAACGAACTGTTTGAACTGCATACTTTCAACCGCAAAAGCTGATAAGTAAGTGATGATTTAAAAATATTTTTACGAATGCTATATTTTATTCAGTTGGGGAGCCAGGGACGTACCTACGTGAAATATTAATGATAATTGTTAATAAAATAAAAAATCTAGAGAGGTAGACTTATTTAAAATCGTAGGAATAGGATAAAATAGGATGGCAACAAAATATACAATTATGAAATACACTAGTTACTATTCATGTGAGAATAAGCCACAATTAAAGGTTAAAATACGTTTATTGACGTTTCAATTTCCACTTCGCAAATCGTTCTCAAAATACAAACAGTTGTATTTTGAGAACGATTTCTGAAGTGGAAATTGAAACGTCAATAAACATATTTTAACATTTAATTGTGGCGTATTCCCAGTTAAATAGTAAGTAATTTAAAATTTTAAAATGCCACAAGAAAATATCTTTAGAACAATATTATGAAATACACATAATTGAATAGACTCACAAAATAGGACATATAGATATATATATATATATATATATATATATATATATATATATATAATATATATATATATATATATATAGATATGTAGATATATATATATATATATATATATTATATATATATATATATATATATATATATATATATATATATATATGCGAAGAAAATGTCGGTGAAATGCAATTCGGATTCCGCAATTCCATGGGTACACGTGAGGCACTTTTCACCTCGCAAGTCCTACTTCAGAGATGCCGCGATATCAGTTGTGATGTCTATATTTGTTTTATTGACTACGCCAAGGCATTTGACCGTTGTCAGCACCAGAAGGTGGTCACCGCACTACAAAGACGGATGGGAAGGACATTCGGATCATCATGAATTTATACTGGAACCAGCGCGCTCAAGTCAAGGTCGAAGACCAGCTGACCGACCAAGTGAAGATCATGCAAGGAGTAAGGCAAGGATGTGTGCTATCGCTGACTCTTTTCAATATATACTCTAAGGAGATTTTTAATGAAGCCCTCACAAACCTAGACATGGGAATCCGAGTAAACGGTGAATACATCAATAATATCCGCTACGCCGATGATACTGTGTTACTAACAACCCGCATAAACGATCTGCAGACCTTACTAGATCAAGTGCGAACTGTGAGCGTAACATACCGACTGAACCTCAATATTAAGAAAACTCAATTCATGGTTGTCAGCCGTACAAATGTGTGCTATCGCTGACTCTTTTCAATATATACTCTGAGGAGATTTTTAATGAAGCCCTCACAAACCTAGAAATGGGAATCCGGGTGAACGGTGAGTACATCAATAATATCCGCTACGCCGATGACACTCTGCTACTAGCAACCAGCTTAAACGATCTGCAGGCCTTACTAGATCGAGTGCGAAATGTAAGCGTAACATACGGACTGAACCTCAATATTAAGAAAACTAAATTCATGGTTGTCAGCCGTACAAATTTAGATCCCGGGGCACTAATGGCAGGTAGCGAAGAGATCCAGAGAGTCGACAGATTCACTTACCTCGGAACTACCCTCAACGTACAATGGGACTACGCTCAAGGGATTAGATCCAGAATTGAAATGGCACGGTCTACATTTATAAAGTTGAGAACCTTGCTGTGTTGCAGTGATCTCAGTTTGAGAACCAAGATGGGGATAGTGAGGTGCTACGTTCTTCCAGTGTTACTATATGAAGTTGTAGCCTGGACACTGACCCAAGCCACTTAAAAACGAATCGAAGCCTTCGAGATGTGGATATACAGAAGGATACTAAAAATATTATATGTGGACCATGTCACCAACGTTGAGGTCCTACAGCGCATGACAAAAGAAAAAGAAGTGCTTAATTTAATTAAACAACGTAAACTTGAGTACCTCGGCCACGTGATGCGGAACAAGGAACAATATCGAATTCTTCAACTCGTTATGCGGGGTAAAAGTATTTGGGTGAAGAGGACCGGGACGCCGTCGTATGTCGTGGTTGAAAAATCTCCGAAAATGGTTTGAGATGACCTCAGCGGAGCTGTTTCGCAGAGTAGTCAATAAAGCCATGATAGCCTTGATGATTGCCAACATCCGGACCGGATAAGACACTAAAGAAGAAGAATATATATATATATATATATATATATAATATATATATATATATATATATAATATATATTATATATATACAGGGTGTCCTAGACTAATTTACCTACGCTATATCTCTTAAACGAATAGAGATTTTCGAATGGGAGAAAATGTGATCTATTCTACTTGTAATACACTTTAATGTAGCGAAGAAAAAAACTATACCCTAAATATTCATCCCTTAGTTACAACCCCTAACTTAATTTTGTTTAATAGCACCCTGTATATTTTTTTATAATTTTGGATGTGGTCTTTTATCGTCTGTTCAACAGATTTATTAAAATTAAAATCAGTTTGTAAATAATTAAGAAATGAATTTATTTTTTATTTTTGCTAATTAAGTGTCCCAGACTAAATTATCCAATCTATATTTCTTAACAAAATAGAGATTTTTTAAAGGGACAAAAATTGGTCTATTCCTTTTGTAACACACTTTAATATGGCGAAGAAAACATCATCCCCTAAATATTCATCTCTTAGTTACAACACCTAACTTAAATTTTTTAATGGCACCCTGTAATTTTTTTATAGTTTTGGATGTGGCCTTCTATCGTCTATTCAATCGATTTTTTAAAAATAAAATGGGTTTGTAAGGTATCAAGAAAATATCAGTTTATTTTTTATTTTTGTTAAATTAATCAAGATAACCTTAAAAAATAGAATAGAAAAGAAATATTATGCTTTATTATCACTGAAAATTTTACTATTTTAACTACGTAGTTTAACTTCTTACGTGCGTACGAAGTACACACTCTTTTTATTTAAACATTATTTTTAATTTTTCAAAATTTGGTCTTTGTAGGAGG